>SNQJ01S0057457.1:77825-116232 GCA_010110895.2 Picea sitchensis
GGGGGGGATTTTGGGGAAAATTTTGGGGGGAATTTTTTTTGAGGGGGGATTTAGAGGGAAAAGATCATTCTGCAAGTTATAAGAATGTCATTGAGAGGGTGAGCATTAGTATCATTCTATGTTCTTATAGAGAAGGGATGGCTTCGTCGGATAAAGAGGATTTTTTTTGAGACTTCAAAAAATTGTTCACATACCTCTTCTGTTGGGACTAGGAAATGCGATAGGAATGTTTGTAATGCAAATGAGGCGTCACATTTTTCAACTAGTCATAAGTTTTATCATAGTGCAAGCAATTTTATTCAGCATGTTCCTCATGAAAGTCTTAAATCAGAGGACTTTGAATGCACCAATGATGAAGAGGAGCAATATGATGGTGATAAATCTATTCAACAGTTTAATGGTAATGAAAATAATCAAAATGTAGGTCAAAGTGGAGACTATGATCAACGTTTAAATGATTGGGATGAAAAATTTCCTCCAAGTGAGGAGTTTTAAAGTACCAATGAAGATTTCCGAGGCACCAATGAATATGATGAAGAATTTCCCTCAAGTGGAAATTTTAAAAGAAATGAAGATGATTATGACAATGGTGGACACTCTTTCTCGAGTGAGGATTTTAAAGACAATAATGTTGGTGATGATGAAATTCCTCCAAGTGAGGATTTTGAAGGTACTGATGAAGATTTTCCTCCTAGTGAAGATTTCCAAGGAATGAATGAGGATGATGAAGAATTCCCCCCAAGTGGGGATTTTAAAAGTAATGATGACGATTATGGAAATGATGGACAATCTTTCCCGAACGAGGAATTTAAAGGAAGCAATGTTGGTGATGATGATTTTCCTCCAAGTGAGGATTTTCAAGGTACTGATGAGGATAATGAAGATTTTCCTCCAGGTGAGGTTTTTCAAGCCAGTAATGAGGATGATGAATAATAACCCTCAAGTGGGGATTTTCAAAGTAGTGAAGATGATTACATCATTGTTGGACACTCTTTCCCGAGTGATAAATTAAAATGCAACAATGTTGATGATGTTGATTTTCTTCCAAGTGAGGATTTTCAAGATACTGATGAGGATTTTCAAGGCACTAAGCAGGATGGTGAAAACATTCACTCAAGTGGGGATTTTGAAAGAAGTGAAGATGATTATGTCAATGGTGGACACAATGTTGATGATGATTTTCCTCCCATTGAGGATTTTCAAGGTATCGATGACGATGATTGGAAAATTTTCTCCAAGTGAGAATCTTAATGGCATTGATAGTCTTATGGGTGATGATGATTTTCCTTCAAGTGAATATTTTCATGGAAGATCCAATGACATTGGTGAGGATGGTAATCATGTTTCTATTGATTTTTATATTCCTCTCATGAACGAGATTATCAATTAAGATGATGGACCTAGGAATGAAGATCATGTTCTCAATCATTCAGCTGCAACAAATCAAGGTGATCGACATTCTCTAGTTCAGTCTCCTGACAATGTTTTGCTTGATATTCCTTCTGGTGATAAGGAAAATCCTTCTAGTGAGCATGATGAAATAGTAGAGACATTGCAAAGAAACATTGTGTGTAGGACCAGGACTATACCTTTTATATCAATCCAAATCATTCTAGTTATACAAGTTCTAGGAAATAATTTCTCACTAAATCAATTTCAATAAGTGAATTGATTTCAAGTGAATGTTGTCAAAAGAATTGTTTGAAAATCATGGACTACATATATGCCTTGAATACAAGGAAGAAATATTTTTCAATGAATAAGAGCATGCAAAATTCATATTTGATGGGGTGCATGATATCCACCAATACAGGATATGATTATCGCATTGGGGATATTTTACTTTACAAAAAGGCTTTCAAAAAAATTTGCTCAATTGGTAATCTTCGTCTATCAAGAATCCATACAAGGTTGGAAAAATATCCTTCATTTTATTCAAAGGTACATCATGGATGAGAGAGTGGGCCATTGAAAAACCTTATATTGTCATGGATGCATGAATTATTTTCCAAACATGGAGAGTGTATGCCATATAGAGACACAATTTACATATTCCAGATAATTTCTCAAGGAGAGAAATCTACAACTTGTATAAAGGATATGATGTAGGTGTTGAAGGAAATGATGATTTTATTACATATGCATATTTTACAAGAATGTGTAAGAAACAATTCAATGATGTTCGTATTCCTAATAAGTCAAGGATGGGTATTTGTAGTATATGTGCTACTCTTAAATCAAGAAGAGATAAATCTGAAGGGGAAAACGACTTATGTATTTACTATTTTTTTTTTTTTATATTGAATAGTTATCAACTGTGAAAACATATGATCAATATTTTCATTTTTTTATGTGCAGATTCCATAGTCAAATCACTTCAAGAACATCGGAATCAACAATCAAGTGAAGGGAAAACGTTGTGAAAACATCGAAAGAAGTGTTATGATTCTCCAAACAAATATATAGGTATGATAATTGATGGCATTGACCAAAATAAAACACTTCTACCACATTTTATCCGTACACCCAAACATTTACAGGAAGATAATTTCATTCAGTTTCTCTTGGTTGGTTGTATGGTTTTCAATGGAAAAATGTGTCCAAGGGCTTTCTTCACAGCTCCAAATATTCATAATGATGAAAATATGACCATCACCATAATTTATCATGTGCTCACTCACTGGTCTGGAAATATTCCTCAAGTTATCTATCTACAGTTGAACAACACTAGTCACAAAAATAAAAATCAAATTGTGTTTGGATATAAGCATGCTTGTTGAAATGGAAATCTTTCAAATGGTGAAATTTGGTTTCCTTCTTGTTGGGCACACTCATGATCATATTGATCAAATGTTCAAACATTTTTTAGTAACATTGAAGAGGAAATATGTTGGAAGCATACCATCATTGATTGAATTTATTAAGAAAGCATACATTTCAGAGCCTGTTTTTCATATATTAGAAGAAACTGTTGACATGTGAAGATTTATTCAGGGATCACATCGTGAAGAAAAATGTATTGAGCAACTTAATGACATTAGCTAATAACATCAATTTTGTTTCAAAAACAATGGATGGGAAAACACTTATCTGGGGAAAGTAGTATTCAACTACTACATAATGGGGGCCTTAATCAGGTTTAACATTTTTGAAGTTCATTCCAGATCGTCCAATATTTTCATCAAAGTTATTATTTTTACAATCAGTTGCTGAAATCCATAATCCATGGAGGCGTAATAGAGATGTAGATTATTCTAAATGCTTGGGAGAAATAAAAAATTCCATTAAGGATACATATGAATACTTTGATGTTGTTGATTATGTTTAGTGGGAGTATTTTTTCAATAGTCAAAGTGACTCCATTTCAAGATCAACAAATGAAGATACATTTTTGACGACTCCATTTCATTGGCCACAAAATATGCCAAATGAGTCTGAAGAAACAAACATTGTTGAAGTTCAACAAGAATCTCAAGGTGGTATTGAGTTTACATAAGAAGAGGAAAGAGAAATGTAGATTGGTTCATGAAGGTCACATGCACAACGTGAAGCCATGGAAGACCTTTACACGAGTTCAGTAAAAGATATTAAGGAGGGTATCATGATTGCAGTTTTAGCGACTGAAGATCCACATGGTTATCCATTCTAGATTGCAAAGGTTATAAAGATTGAGATAGAAAATGATGATGTTATTACAATTGAAGTGCATTTGTATGCAACAAGTACACACCCATTCAATGGTATGTACAAGCCAAAGATGGTGGTTGAGAAACATGTTAATTGAAAGAGAAAGAGAAAAAGAAAGGGTCAAAATACAACTCGTCGTCGCACTGACCTCTTAAAATTAAATGATGTTGACATACTTTTTTATGAATTCAATGTGACAAAGAGAGGAACTCTTCACTCCAAGACAACAAAGATTATCAAGAGGGTGTTGCCACAAGAAATAAATGAGATATGGGAGTCTGTTGAACCTAGTTGTGGATATAAAAGGCATTTGACATATAAAATGTTGGGCATGCATGTAGACTCAAATGGTGCATTCATCGACAATAGAGAAGAGCATGAATCATCTACATCTTCATCCAATCATTCATCTGAAGATAATGTAGAATCTAATGGTATTTCAGAAACCATGAGTTAATCTGAATAAGTGTATGAAACATTTTATGTATTTTTGATCCATATGATGTTTGTATGGTAACTAGAAATGAGCATTGAACTTACATATGATCTTACATGAAGTTATGAAACTTTTTTTTATGTTTTATGAGTTATATGGTTTGATTATGGATAATATAATGCAACTTCTTATCTTATATATTTTAAATATGGACAATATAACAATACTTTTAAGAAATAATTTATGTTTCATTCAATGTAACTTGTATTTACTTTTTTTATTAAAAGTAAAAAAATTATTAAAAAGTGACATTGAATTTTTAAAGTAAGTTGTGATATTTTCATGGCATTATGTATTACCTTGTGCTTTGAGTGATAATAAGATTTAAAAAGTAAGCATTTAAGAATTGATTTTATGGTTTTGTCTACAATAATGATGAGTTCTTTTACCACTTTATAAAAACGTGTCATTTTCGTACCCCAATTTTAGAATGGGTGCTACCAGTAGCAACACTTTTCAATTTGATGGTTAATTTTTAGGTTTTGGTTTTAATGGTACCAAGTGCTAAAAATACGATTTCAAATTATCTAAAATTTTAATGTTTTGAAGAAAAAAACCTAAACATTTTTTTTAGGTGTTGATTTTAAGGTTTTTCTGAGCTACTGTCTGAGTTTTGAAGGCCATGTTTGAAATTTTTTGTAATTTTGACCCCGTTTAAAAAAGTGGTGCTATCGGTAGCACCACTTCTTGATTTGGGGGTTGATTTTGATGTTTTTAATGCAAAAATATGGGTTTTTTGGGCCATAGTTCTCGTTTTGAGATCATGGTTCTCATTAAGACGATAACTTTGTTTCTTTTTCAGTTACAGTATTGATTGTTTTATAGAAAAATGTTCTGACAGAATTCTCATATTGTAATTTAGTAATCGAATTATTGTAAGTAATTCTGCAAATGTTGACAGAACTATTGAGTAAGAATTGTTATCAGTTGTGTACCATTCAAGAATTTATGGATATGATACTATACCATCAATTGATACCACAACCTTTACAATAGATTTGCTTATTTGTAAAGTCGTGCAAGCTATACAAAGGATTTACAAACAATATGAAACTGTAGTAATTATTCAATTGAATAGTGAATAGTATGTTTTGTTTTATATATGTACATATATGTAAATAATGAATTTTATTATGTAATGGTTGCTTGAGTCCCTTCCAATGAATATGATTTTTTGATATATAAGAAAATCTGCATGATCATAATCTTCAAACCTTATTGATAATTTTGGCAATTTATATGTATTAGTTATAGGTTTTGAATCTACTTTCAATCTACTCAAGTTGATGCATACATGTTGTAAATGTATGAATACTCTTCTATATTTCCAATCCATTCTTCGTTATCGAGTGTCGAGACTGAGGTTGTATATGGGCATGAAATTGACAAAGTTTTAATTCAAACGAAGGAAAAATATCGTTGGTAATCGTTGAATGAGATTGTTGGAAAGTATCATTAGAATGTATTAATGAAGTGGTTGATTATCAAGTCGTTGGGTGGATTTTTCCTTCAAGATTTAAAACTGTTTCCAATCAAAGCCTTGCAGGTAATATGAAGGTCAAATCTACGACAATCTTCCATAATTTCCTGCAAAATCGTTCAGTTCACGGAGAGGTTGTAGAGAAAGGTTCTGTTAGTAACCTTCTAAATTTGTGAAATAAAACTCTTAACAACGACATGGGTAGCTCCTTGTCATGTGTAATCTGGAGAGGGAAATTGTTGTTACAGTAACACCTAAATGATGATGTGACTTGAGCGTATTTTGAACCATTGTGGACATTCCTTCATCATTTCATTTAGTTTTACTTATGGGTAAAATCATGAAGATGGGTAACACTTTTGCTTGTTTTATGACCAAAAAAACTGTATTTTCACAAGTTCTTCAACTTCCGGCATATAAAAGTATTTTTTTTATTTAGAATTTCACTTTACAGTAAAAACAAAACTTGTGAATAATTTTGTTATTTAACAGTATGTTCCTTAATCATGAAAGGAATGATAATGAGTTATTGTTTTCCACAACAATGTATCTATTATTAAACTTATGTTTTTAAGAAATGAAATATACTACAACAATCTACAGAGACTCTATTTTATTATGACTATAATTTTGAATCTAACGGATGAATATTATAATTTCTAGAATTTTTGAAGTTGACCAAGATGAAAGCGTTGCATATTTTAAACCGTGTTTTTCTACACCTTGTATCTATCTTAATTTTTACTTAAAGTAAAATCTAAAATACCCTTTTGAAGAGAAACGGTTTAACAATTATGAATATAAATTTTCCATAATTTTTCCGTTGTGTATTTTTAGAGATATGGATTTCACATTTCACCCGAATCCTTAATCTCACCTAAAAATATTATGCATTGATTTTTTATAAAATTAAATAAAATTAGATAAAACAATGAAATGAAAACAAATTATACCCAATGAAAGTAGATTCAATTTTTTCAAAATATTTGGTATCAATTCTCAAACTAAATTAATTATTTGTAGAATTCTGCTATCTCCAAAGATGAAGTAAGATAGAGAGGAATTCTTGGGTTTCTTACTGAAATAATCCGATTTTCAAGTTCGTAAAATATTCTTTAAATGAAACCTTAGTTTCCGCCGGAATCCATTAAAATAGCGGTTGACTGAAAATATTTAGGTGAAATATGCCTATGGAAAACAATTCATCCAAAGACATTTGTACTAATTTCAAGGGCACGTTAAATTTGGCCATTGAAATTTTGGCGAAAAAGATTTAGACCAAAAGAAACATTTGTTAAATTAAAAGAATTGCCTCACAGAAATTTTGGAGATCCGATTGTCACGGAAGTGTTATCCAGATTCATGATTTTACCTTTATGGGTAGACTTGCTATTCAACATAACATAGTCTCTCAACCACTTTTTAGTCTATTTTAGTGGACACTCGAATAACATTAAGCTTTCCATCTCACCTTCTGTAAGTCTTAGTTAAACCTCTAGAAAAAATAGTTAACTGGTAATCTTGAACTATGAGTAACCTTGGATTTCTCATAGAATTTGGTGAATATGTATCCTTATTTATTGAGGATGATTCAATCTCACAACTGTATGTTATGAATCATCAGTAAGAATGACTGGAAAATCATGTATATCATTGATCGACGGGCGTCGGTGTACATCAGAGTTTCAATTGTTGTTGAGTAGATCGAAATAGTAGATTATCTTATATCTGGACGTAATCCGATTTGTTAGAGTTGGCCGCGTAGAAATGTTTTGTTTCTAGAAGGTCCCAATTTCCTCCAGTCAGATCTTGAGAACTTAGATTGCATAACCACCAACTGACGATTATTATCAAAACCTCAGTTCACTCTTGATTTCCAAGAAAATTATTTATTTAACTTACTTACCATCTTAAGATTCACCGAAACAACAATTCTCTAGAGGCCTCTGACTGTGCAATCTACCTTGGGTCGACTGATGGTTGAGCCAGGGATAAGGAGCGCTGGTGATTTTACAATGTAAATTCGGTACCCAACTTTCGTAAATCTTGAGCCCTGTAGTTTACACAACGTAGTTGATTCTAGTTTTGTTTATTAAATTTGTTACGTAGTTGGCGAACGTTTATTAATTGAAAAATGAAGATACGGAAGTTGGCATTAGTTTATAATATGGAAAAATTTGGCAGCATAGATTGTCTCATCAATTTAATAAATTTATTCTCATTTAATTATGAATCAGTTAAAAAAATTAATATGGTACAAGAACACTCAAGGCTCAATTGTTACTTTCATTAATAAACACCTCAATATTAATATTGGTTATTAATATTAAAACAAACAAAATTTTATTGTTGTTTAGTAATACCCTTCCTAAAATTTAGAATCTTGAGGTCTGCATGTTGATATTTTAGTTGTAGCAAGAATAAGGTTAGTGATGTGTTATTATCACTAGCGAGAATCTAATGGTATTTTTGTATTATTGCCTCACCCTTATTTTATTATTACAATTAGTAAATATTGTTAATATATCAAATTCATATATTATATATAATAAGTATTACCTATGATATACCTAATACAAGAACGTGCATGTATCACAATGTTAAATTTTGTGTTGAGAATAAATTATCTTAAAATGATGAACAATAATTTAATTATTTAGACATGTTATTCCAATGAGGTATAGTAATGATTTATTGATGCTTTATATTACGCCTTGTATTCTTTATCATTGGGATCAAGGTGTTTGTGCTTTATTGATATGAGGATGTGCAGGTCTGTGAAACCTCATTATAATCATGTTAGCTAAACTTTTCTTATGCATTTGAGTTTAAGTTTGAACATCTTAGTTTGTAGTAAAACATTACTCACATTCTCTACTCTATTGATCAGTTCATTGGAAGGTTGTACAATAACAACAACTGTGTTGAGTAGTTATTTAACATGGAATTATTTGTCCTTTGTTTAGATGAGTTCTTTTAGTCACTTATGGTTAAATTTTAGCATTTGAATTTGAGACTAGGAATAGTTATGAGTATAGACAACATCATGCACTAGACTAGTTAGATTGTTTTAGGTTATTGTAACATTGATTCCCATTATATTGTTCCAAGGTGATATTTTGGGTACATTGGATTTTAGTGACGTTGAATAATGAATTGATTGATACCTAAATTGTTGTCATTACATTAATTTTTCTTAGCCTATATAATTATTGCCATAGATATTTGTTGACATGTTTTTTTTTTTTTCTTTAAAAAAAAAAAAAGGTATGTGGTACCGTTATTTTCTCCTGCCATTGTACTGTGAATGGAGAGTCTTTACATATGGTATCAGATCAAGTTCAACCCTACGACACGAATCATTACGCCTTCCACTATTTTATATTGATAGTTAAAAATGCTTCGCTAATATAATTTTAATTTGTTTAATTAGGTATCATGGTTAGAGGACACATGATGAGTAGATTTGTGGGTGTGTTAGGAAGAGGCACGCTTCCTTTGAGTGCATCCATGCTAGAGGGATCTAACCCACAGGGAGATGATCCTTCTCTTGAGCAGGAGTAGGTTGCAGTGGGCGATGTGGTAAGTATGATGAGATGCTTCCAGATGATGTCAGAGGCATTGATCAACCACCTTGATCAGGATGAGGATAGAGAGTCTGTGCCCAATGAGAGTTCCTGAGAAATGCCCTCTGAAGTAGTTAGTAGTATTATGCATGAGAATTCGAGAAGGTTAAATTTCTTGAGTTTTGGGGTGTTATTAATGGTGAGAGTTGGGTGAAGCATGGTTAGAGGGAATGTCCATGTGCTTTCTCCTATATTGTACTGTGAATGGAGAGTCTTTACATATGGTATCAGATCCATTTCAACTCTACGACACCGAATCCATTACGCCTTCCACTATTTTATATTGATAGTTAAAAATGCTTCGCTAATATAATTTTAATTTGTTTAATGATAGGTATCATGGTTAGAGGACACATGATGAGTAGATTTGTGGGTGTGTTAGGAAGAGGCACGCTTCCTTTGAGTGCATCCATGCTAGAGGGATCTAACCCACAGGGAGATGATCATACTACTGAGCAGGAGTAGGTTGCAGTGGGCGATGTGGTAAGTATGATGAGATGCTTCCAGATGATGTCAGAGGCATTGATCAACCACCTTGATCAGGATGAGGATAGAGAGTCTGTGCCCAATGAGGGTTCACAATGCCCTCTAGTAGTTAGTAGTATTATGCATAGAGAACTCGAGAAGGTTAAATTTCATGAGTTTTGGGGTGTCGCAGATGGCTTAGCCGTCAAGTCATGGTTGGAGAACATGGCGATGTGCTTCGCACTACGCGATTACACCTCCGACATGAAGGTCCACATGGCAGTATTTCAACTGAAAGGGAGTGAAATTATTAGGTGGAAGACACTCCTACCTCAACTAAACATGGTTGTTGAATACATGTCATGGGAATTGTTCAAGGAACGATTCCGGAAGAGGTACTTGTCCGATGAATTCATTGAGATCCATCTTAATGAGTTCAACACCTTATGAAAGGGTAGTCATACGGTATCAGAGTATGAGGCCAGGTTCATGGAGCTACTCAGATATGCTCCACATCTGAACACTGAGAAATTAAAGGTTAACAAGTTTAGGAGACCACAAGCCCTTCACATCCCATGTAATTCTCTTCTAGCTAGGTGAAAACACTTTCAAAGAAACCTAAAGCTAATAAAAATTCAAGTTGTTTCATTAATATTAGAAAATAACTTCATATATTTTTTGAAAATATTCTCAAGTATCAATTTTTGTAAACTCTGAAAAGAAGCTAAGAAAACTCACATAGTGTGCTTACATTCAACTTGTAAGCCATTACTTAATAACTACCTTGAGAACCTTTACGTAATCAATAAGAGCTAAATATAGCTACAACCTATATTTTATTCTTTAAATAATCACATCTCGGTCATATACAACTAGACTTCTTACAATGCATCTCATCACATGTAACAAAACAAAAACTCGAGCCAATACCTCCATGCATATATCTAATAGCATTCATGAATGGAAGTGGAGGCATAGGCTCATTAGAGTTGAAATTCAAGATCAAATTTTGGTAGATTGGTTCTTGAAGTCCTTATTTCCTAATATATCCAAAGATGTCATAATGTCAAGATCCCTTATCGAGGTGAAAGTTATTCTATGTGTTCAACAAGTAGACTTGATTTATCCATAATCTGACACTTTGTATGATTTGATACCTCATGTCCCTCGACCATCAATATATCTATCAAAACCTACTCTAGGACCACACATTGATGGTGTGATTGGTTCCATTACCCATGCTATTGTTGGCTAGTTAGCAAACCAAATGGGATAGATTTCCATGCATCATAATTTTCCTACAACTGCACCAACTTCACAAAATGCCTCAGTTATTACATAAAGCTCCAAAGTTCACTCGATTCAATCCACATATTTGAGGAACACTTAGAAACAATGAGGAACAAATATTGGGAAAGGGACTACTCCCAATCCCAATGTTTCTACTGGGGATACTAAATAGAAAAAAAAACTCAAATTTCCTCACAAGAATTGCAATGGAGATCATCTTACCCACCAATGTACTCAAATGGATTAGATTCACATGTATATGGCCCAATAGAGGATCACAACAACAACCCACAATCTTAATGGATCCCTTTCCTCCACAACAACAATAAATGGTTGCTTCTAACCCTGTGTCTTTGGTAGGGGGAAATTAGGGAAATCCCTCGCAAGGGGGAAATACCTTGAGTGCCAACATTTATATGTTTGAGAAAGATGTTCACAAAAAATCCTGAGTTCGCAGTTACAACATTTTTGAAAATGGACCTGCTGCAAAGAATCCTTCTTTGTCTCAGATGGCTCCCTGCATATAGATAATCCATCCAATGAAATAGTGCCTCAACCCTAAAAGATGTCTTACGAAGGTGTATGCACAACCCTAATGCTTAAGATCCTCAAGACTAAAGAAAAAAAAGTATTTACTTATTATTTTTGTATTCAATTATTTAAATAAAAAAAATTATGTATTTAGAAAAATTATATAATTTCAATTTTCAAATCTCAAAATATCTTATAATATATATGTTTTATAATGATGAATTTTATATCTAATAAATTGTATAATAATTTTAAAAAAAATATTGGAGGTTTAATACTTGGTATATATAAAATATATATTTAATATTTAATAAATTTATTATTCGTTGTCTTATTCAAATGTATAACATGTATAAATACATGTACATGAGTAGAGTCACGTCTTTTTGTCTAAAAAGATGCGACTTTACATTAAAATTAATAAGTATTACATTAATGATTTCATTAATAACACTGTAATATACACAATCCCTCCTAAAAATAAGATTTGTCCTCGAAGCATAGGTAAAGATGAATCTTCTGAATCTTGTGTCATCTAGCTAGTGATGTTTCTTCACTAATTACAAAGTTTTTTAAAAATATATTTGCAATTGTTTCCAAGTATTAGGTGTTCTACTAAATAGCTTGCACATCCTTAAAATGTCATCTTTCCTATTGTTGTATACGAAGGAGTCAATTATTTTATGCCCGGAGAATCAAGTAAGTAGAATTTGGACATAGTACACCTCCCAAGACATTATGAAAAAGCACGTACTGATTGTTTCCTCAACAACTTGCGTGGTAGGGTTTCCATAATGTCCATATTCATAACTTATATGTCCACCCTCCTGGAATGCAATCAATTCTACAGTATTTTTGAAAGTGTATGTAGATGTATGAACAATTGGAGTAACAATTGCATTGGTAACTATAGCACGCCCTGTCTTTTCACCAGAATGGATGGTGAGGATTCCAATGGGGCTAATAAAGTCCTTTTTCTCAGATCTGCACACTGGACATGAATTTCTACGATGAAACCATTTGAGAGTGCACTTTGATTGATATAGGTGTTTGCATGGAAATTGTTTTGCATGTTGTTAAGTGGAAAACATTTCTTGACACATTGAGCACATCACTCCATCATATTTTTCACTTTCTTTGAAAAACATAACTACTGGTAGCTCATTGACTGCTACACGAAGACTATTGGGTACCTCTTTTTCCTCCATGGAACTACAATTACTCTTTCCCCTCCAAAGTTTCTCACGCCAATATCGATCATTTCATATCTTAAATCGACATTATACCTACATTCCTCTAAATGTTGATTGATATGACACAATGTGAAACTGGAATTCCATATAATTTGATTGGAATAATTGACTCCTTGGTTGCGTTGGTGATAATCTTGTATACATTGAACAAAAATAATATTGTTTGGAAATGTAAATGTTGTGAGATGGTCTTAGATTTGAGTATTGAATATGAAATGATCAACATTCTCCCTAGGCCATTGATCATCTGATTCTTGTATATCAATATTCTCTGATAAACTATTTACCTCCTTAGGTTGGTACTGGATAAATAAAAACATAGTCTTAACACTCACAATTGACACAAAATGGTTATCTTATTCAAAATTATAGTCATGTTTCTTTAACCATCGAATGGTAGGTCTCTCACCCTCTCTTTCATCAATGTCATGCTGGTCTGACAACGTTCCCATGGAGTTTTCTGCAATGAGTTTAATATCGTTATCTTCTTCAAACTTGACATTAGCTCATTTTTTGTCTATTCTCGTCATTCGATGGCAATCACAGTAGCAAGTGTCTGAGGAGTGATAATTATATTTAAACGTGAGAGATGCCCCATTGGATGGGAGACTTATAGGTTTCCCACATCTATTATTGGGATTCAATGTGCTTTTTTGGTGGTTATTTTCATTAGTATGGCTTATGCTACTTTCATCCTTGTCTCGATGTATAGATGTGACATTAATTTTTTCTTCATCATTAGGAATATGGTAATACCTGAAGTACTACTCGATTTTATTTACCCATCTTGTTGTTTCTCTTTCATCTGATCCATCGAATTTTGGAAAAATAATCTTCACCTTGAGCATGCCATTATTAGATGTCCCCATTTTAGCTGAGTAATGTGATTAGTGATGCCCCCACTTTGAAGTTGAGTTACTTGGGATTCTACTCCCGTTTGTGATTGGCTCAAGCTCTACTCTCATGCTCTGGTAATTTTTGTTGCACTATGCTAGTTCTTCATTTAATTTTCCATTTTTTTCATTCAACGAAGTATTTACTTGATTTATAAGGCTTGGGAAGAACTCTTTGAGGCCTTCGGTTAGATCCATCATGGAGGGAGTGTTTTCCTCTGTCTTTTTCTCTACTTCTACCGAATTTCTCCTCGTGTTGCTCATGTTGAGGTTGATGAAAGAAGGATATGTATTAAATATATATTATATTTAATATTTAATATTTTAATATTTAATATTTTAATATTAAATATATCGATGGCGAACTAGTATGTTAGTAAATGGAATGGAAAGGATATTGTAGTGGAAGGGAAGAGGTTTTTTCGAATCGATTGGAGGGAAAAAATGGTAGGTCACGTGGGTAGGTCGTAGGAGGTAGCAAGGAATGGAGGAGGGAGGATGAATACGACGCAGGCCGAGAGGAAGATGAAATAGCATTGGAGAGGGTTTTGAATGGATTTGGTAAGGGAGAAGGGTTGTGAATGACGAAGTGAGTGGATGAGGGGCGAATGAAGAAGTCGAATGGAGGGTGGTGAATGAGGAATTTAGGGTGAATGAGGAGGGTCGAAGCGATTGGACGAGGGGTGAATGAGGAAGTCAAATGGATGGTAACAAATGGAGAGGAGGGTTGAAGAAAATGGATGAGGGGAGAATCAGGAAGTCGAATGGAGGGTGGAGAATGAGGAAGTCGGGGCGAATGAGGAAGTCAAATGGAGGGTGTCGAGATGAGGGCCGAAGCGAATGGATGAGGTTGCAGGTCACAGATGGGAGTGGGTGAGTGGACGAGGGATGAGAGTGGGCGAGAGAGAGGGACGTGATGCAGAATGGTGGATGTGTGGGAGTGGGAGAGGGGTGAATGGAGGTCATGAGTTTGGGGGATGCGAGGAAAATGAATTCTCTGATACCAATTGGAAGCTTAATACTTGGTATATTTAAAATATTTATTTAATGTTTAATAAATTTATTATTCGTTGTCTTATTCAAATGTATAACAATGTCTATAAATACATGTACATGAGTAGAGTCACGTCTTTTTGTCTAAAAAAATGTGACTTTACATTAAAAGTAATAATTATTACATTAATGATTTAATTAATTATTAATGGCATTGTAATATGCACAAGGTATATTACAATTATAACTTCAATTTTCAAATTATAAACTTTCATGATTCATGATTATTAGTTTACACTTATTTGTATGATAAATTAAAAAAAATAAAATTATTTTCATGATTATTAATTTGTAATTACTTACATAATAAATTAAAAAAAAATCAAACTGAAACAACATAATTAAAGAGTAGGAGCTACATGTGTAGGATATTTTGAGGTGTAGGGAGAAAACTCATATCCAGAGATGGGGTATCGCTCTGAGGAAACCCTAGACGCAGTGGGTGTCGCGATCCTTTTCCCATGCGGTTCTCTCTTCCCGTGGTAACAGTAGTCATGCAGTTGCATTTGGGTTTCAGGGGGTTGGAGTTTTGGGGTACCACTAAAGTCGGTGTGATGGATTCTATGGGGGAGGAATTTGATGATTACTCAAACCTTGTATATTTTGGAGTGGATCTGTCGGATGGGCAGCTGATCTAGAGCTTCCCAGTTGGTCATTCTCCCGCTCCTTATATAGTACCCTTATTTCCTGTTGTTAGTTATCTGAATGTAGTTCCTTATTTATCACCCAATCCAAAGGCTCAAGTTTTGTCTTGTGGGGCCTCTCTTCCTCATCCATCCCCTTCCACTGGTGGTTTTCCTGTAGTCCTGGAGTCCAATGTGACCTCTTCGCATTCCCCTCCACACTTGTTGTCCTGGGAAAGAATATCCTCAAGAGGTTAGGGTTCATAGTCTGGTGCATGGTGGATGGATTCGAGTCCCTCGCATTTGACTCCCTTTGATGGTATTTTTACAACCCCCTCAATTCCCCTCTTTTTGAAGGAATGCATCAATCCCTTGCTCAACAGGAAGGAAAAGAACACAATTATGTTGACCCTCATTTCTTTTACTCCCCCTTCTAGTTGGCTTCCTTCTTCCCTCAAAATTTCTTTCCTGCCCCTACAAAAGTTGGTAAGTATTTTTCTTTGGATCTAGATTTTTTTTTTATAGAATTCCCCTCCCTCTTAGTCCAGGGGAGGGACAAGGGGGGTCTTATTGAGGTTTCATTAGCTCCAACAAGGAGTGATGAAGGGTATTTTAGGAATAAGCATTTGGAGGGTTTAGGGGAGAATACAACTATTAAAAAAAAAAAACTCCAGGCTGGTGTTAAACTTGTTCCTCATCCGCATAAGCTGGCCCTGGGCAACAACATTATGCTTCCAGAGGTTTCGAATCTAGACAAAAGGGTCGTGGTGGCCAAATAAAATGGTTGGAATTTGGGCACCACTTAGTTGAGGGTCTGGATCCAAAATAATTAGTCGACCACTTTGAACCAATTGCCCTCGGTCCATATCCTTGCCAAGGGATGGTTCATGTTCAAGTTTCAGACTGTAGAGGACATGGACAAGGTCGTGAGATCTCCTTGGTGCATAGATTCGACACCTCTACTTATGAAGAAATGGATGCCTTTATTTGATGCAAGACGTGAGCACATCGATGAACTTCCGGTCTGGGTTAGGCTGTCGGGGCTGCCACCATAGTGTTGGATGGTGAAATGCTTCAGAAAAATTAGGAATACCCTTGGCACATACTTGGATGATGACATGTATTTTATGTCCATTAGGAGGATGACAATGGAAAGGATCCTGGTCTCTCTTAATCTAAGAAAAGGGCTCTCCAAAGACCTAGAACTGTCTTGGGGAAACATGGTCTTTATGCAGAAGCTTGATTATGAAGGAATTCCCTTCAAGTGACATTGATGCCATAAATATGGTCATCAAGCCTCAGAGTGTTCATTACCAATGAGTCATAGAAGGATCTCCTCCAAGGTGAAAAATACAGGAAAATAGGATCCCATACCTAGGGGCATATGTCTTGTACCGGACCCTCAAAGCAAGGTAGATCAAGTTTGGTTTCTCACGATGCTTCTCCCCAACGTGGTAGGGAGGATTAGAGGGACCAGGTTGGGGACGCTTCCACCACCCTAGGCTCGGGATTGATATACTCTCAATCCAATGCAAAGAAAAACTTGTCTTATGGACGACTACTTCGGCAAGGTATCGAAGCTCATCTGGGACGTATGCCTCCCATGCCATTTTCTTCCTCTTTAAGTTTTTACTTTCAGTCTTTTTCTTTCATGGGAAAAAAAAAATTCCCCCCCTGAATAACATCCCTTTCTCCCCGGAAGCCCATCACTCTTACTCCCCCTCTTCATTATAGCCCCCTCTGTCCCAACTCTCGTTGGCCCCTTTCCTGGCCCATCCCTCCTCTTTTTCTATTGAGCCACTCATAGGAATTCTCAAGAATTTCATATGAGGAAATAGTTCAATACCAATTGATAAACCGACCTATCCAGGCCCCCTGTGAGTTACCTCAAAAACTAGATCGCCTGGGTCTAAAGCCTTCGCCCACAGTCTTAAGTAAAGGGAGAGGGAGAAAATATTTTCTAGCAAAAGCTCAGTCTCGGTAATACACCGACTTGGGAGCGGGATGTAAATTTTACATCACAGGGTCCCTTAGAGAATTACCAACCCCCGAAGGGGGTTCAAAATGAAATTGGTATCCTTCAAATGTAGGGGTCTAGTGAACCCCTCAAATAAATACACCCTCCATAGGCTGGAAAACAGGCTAGTGAAGTCTACTCCACTGGACATCATCATGCTCTAGGAGACATTAAGGGATGAAAACCTAGTGGTACCTATCTTGGAAAATCTATTCAGAGCTTGGAGTTTCATTGGGTTGGATGCTTATAGGAGATCATGTGGTTTCGTAATGGGTTGGAGGACCATGTTAGCACTGAAACTCACACTTTGACTACTAAAGTGTAAGCTCAACACCCATCAAAATGTAAAAGATAATTTTGGTTTTGAATAGGTGGATCAACAAGATGGAGAAAGAAAGGGAGAGGGCAACAAACTGCAGATTAGTAGGCTACACCAATGGGCAATGGAGTCACAAACATTCTACTCATCGAAGGCACTAAAGCTTCTCAACAGAAAACAAGATTATATGCTGATAGGTGGAAGAATGAAGAAGGAAAACATAAGATAGAATGTTCACTAAACAAAGATCCTCTCAATTTAATGAATCAACAAATACTTGAATATAAACAATGACTGATGGGAAAAATACAGTAGATCCTCTACTGCTTAGGGATCCATAAATCATTGGAATCCTTTGATCCTCAAATCTGCAATATATTCAAATAAGAATAAATGTAAACAAAAGAGTTACAATCTGAAATCACAACTCTCATGAGTCTCCAATAGCAGTAATTCTTACAATCATAAAATGCCCATTGGCTTGCAAATGAACACACACAGGAAAATGGTCCGCTCCTACTCTCTCTAGCCTCTCTTGGCTCATGAATCCCCTTCTCCAAGAGATATCTCCTTCTTAAATAGAAAATAGAATCCAAATAACCTTAGGAGGTCTAATATCATCTCCTCCATTGGATTCTAATCCTTGGATATAGGTGGAAACAATCAAAGAGACAAAAATCCAACAAACTGCTAATTTTCAGGAATTTGTTGGAAGTCATTAATAAATTGTTTCCACCTCATTGCATGAGGCCTTTGATGCAGATAAAACTTAGGTGCAGGTGTCCCTTGACATCTAAATTATCCTTTAAAATCCATTCTAATCCTCCTTGACAGGTGGCAACCTACCAATAAGGCGAATATCAAAACTGTGACCGCTATAGGAAATTTGGTAGCGTCGTTGTAAAACAATTATGCACATTCGGTAGTGCCACTTATATGTCTAATATATCTCAAACGGTAGTCAAACCATAACACATTTTGAAAAATTAAGAGAGGTTTTTTTTTATTTGGTATGTGATGAACAAAAACCTCCTCCAGTTTTCAAAAATGCCTTTTCATTTGTTCATAATCCAAGTTTTAAGTTAGTCACTCAAAACTGGCAGAAGCATCCTTGCAAAATAACTCTCGACAATTTGGTCTCTATCAAAATTTCGGTAGCGCCCGCCTATGTGTCTGCGTGAAATTTGGTAGCGCCATCATAATTCACAGCTACATCACTTCAAAGTTGACATATTTGGTAGCATCCAGCATGAAAACGGATTTGGGAACAACCTATGGAATTCATAACGCCATCATTACACTGCTTAACAGATTTGGTAGCATTTTAGGTAGTAAAATGGCAAAGCATGTTATATAGACAATTCCACAGCACCATGGCACTATGGAATGTATGTTCTCTTCTGTATGATGAGACTAATCAAGAACCTTGAGTTGATAGGTTAGAAGCCTGTATATGAATGTAGAGATTATTTAGTTGCTTATGGAGAGGTAAGCCCCTTTTGGCTACAAATTCTTGTGCTAACAGACCATATCCATAAAATTGGAAAAATCATGGGGTTTTCCTCTGGACTTGGAATGACAATCATAACGAAGTACCTTGGAATGGTTTTCATGATTCTAAATGTCCACGACCCCTCTTAAGATCATCAAAGTTTTTGGGACAACCTCCTAGACAACTCTTTCACAAAGGAAATAAATCTCATTCTGGGGAGGGGACTTAAATTTTTATTTCGGTCCTGTAGAATCATGGGGATATATAGAGCCCAGGATGATGCCCAAACATATTTTTTTAGAAGAAAATTGGAATATTCTGACTTGCTAGACATTGTCCTTGTTAAACTGCGTCCAACTTGGAGAAATAAGAGAATGGGGGATGAGCATATTGCTAAAAGACTAGATTGTTTCTTAATCTCCACCGACCTGGTGGAGGAAAGTATCCTCTTCAGACAATGGGTGCGTCCTGGTAGAGAATCAAATCACTTTCCCATTTTCATGGAGGTTGTAGGAAACATAAGAAAACCAACAATCCATTTCAAGTTTAATTTGGCTTGGTTGAAGGAGGAGGATTTTATAAATCTAGTAAAAGAGATGTGGATCCCTCTAGACCAAGATGAAAGGGAAGTTGTCCAGTTCAAAAACAATATAAAAACACTCAAACAGACCATAATCGAATGGGAAAGAAAGAAAAAGCAGTTGGCAAAGTAGGGACTCATCTGCACAGAGACTGAACTACAAACAATCTATGATTCTGAAAAAGGATTTTTTTTCATCTCCTGAAGGAATGGAGGCCCTATTGATGCTAGAAAAGAATATAAAGCAACTCCGTCAAGCAAGAGAAGAGGAATGTAGACTAAAAAGAAGGGCCCTTTGGCTACATAGTAGGGATGAGAATACAAATTTTTTCCAAGCTTATGCTAAAGGCAGAAAATTGGCAAACACAATTTGGGGACTAAAGGATCCATCAGGGCAACAACTCACTTCTTTTAAGGACTTGGCACAACATAGATCCTAACATTTCCAAACTCTTTTCTTTTCTAAAAGACTAGTAACCCTATATTCCATCATACAGCTCGCCCTTAACTATCCCAGCTTTGTGGAAGATGAAGGCAATAGGGATTTAATGGAGGAAGTCTCTAAAGAAGAACTCAAAGAAGTGGTGCTCGGTTTCCAAAAATAAAAAATCCCAAGACCTGATGGGTGTTCCATGGATTTTTATGCGGGATTTTTTGACCTAGTAGGAAAGGATCTACTCAAAGTCGTAGAAGAGTTGAGGAAAAATGGGTATATTCATCGTCCTTTCAATGCTACCTTTATTTCCCTCATCCCAAGAAGGATGATCTATGTTCAATGGAAGACTCCAGATCGATCTCACTATGTAATTGCGTCTATAAGGTGATAGAAAAAATTATCAATTGCAGGCTCCAAGTGGTCCTCTCAAAATCCATTTCACAAGAACAATTCAGCTTTTTTGTAGGAAGGTAGATACATGAGGCAATTGGTGTGGCCCAGGAGGCCTTACATACCTTGAAAACCCATAAAATAAAAAGGGTGGTTCTCAAAATAGATCTCTCAAAATCCTACGACATAGTCAGTTGGATTTTTCTGAGGATGTTGTTAACTCATTTAGGCTTTTCCCTCCCCTTTATAAACTGGATTATGAGTTGTATTATGCAAATGTTTTTTGCATCTCTCATCAATGGTGCAACTTCACCCTTCTTCAAAGCAAAGAGAATACTCAGGAAAGGTTTTCTATTGTCCCCCTTAATTTTTTTGATGATAGAAGAAGGGCTTAGTCGGGCTCTACTGGAAGTAAAACACATAGGGGATTTTCAAGGGGTCTCTTTTTCACAAACCCTCACTCACTCATCTACTCTTTGTGGATGATTTGCTAATTTTCTACAGTTGTCAAAGGAGAGACGCAGAGACTCTAAAGAGTATTCTATACATTTGCAGTTGAGCCACAAGTATGCTGATCAATGGCCAAAAATACACCATAATTTTCACCTTATGGAGGATCGGGAGGTAGAAGTATACAAGGCCCATTATCTTTTTAATGTAAATCCTTTTGATGAAGGGTCAAAATATCTTTGGTTCCACCTAAAACCCAACAATCACATAAAATTTGATTAGGTCTGGCTATTAGCCAAATTGGAAAAGAGATTGAAATCTTAGAGTTTCAAATGGATTTCTAAAGCTGAGAGACCGATCTTAGTAAATACATTTTTGGAATCCATACCGGTCTATTGGATCTCTCTTTCCTAGGTCCCGAAAGGAATTCTGGAAAAAATCAAGAGACTATGTTTTAGATTCCTTTGGGTTGGTCAAAAGGAAAGTTTTTTGATACCCTGGATAAAATGGGAAACTCTGGCTACCCTAAACTTTCTATGGGGATGGGGTATAAAAAACATCAACAACTTTTCAAAAGAACTTGTAGCTAAGGTAGGGTGTAGACTGATTACCACTGAAATTATTTGGACAAAAGTGGTTCATAAAAAATATATCAGCTTAGATTCCATGATGGATTGGATCAAAAGGCCAAACAAGGAGACCCAAATCTGCTCAATTATTTGGAAATATTTCTTAAAATCTTTTCCTGTCATTAATCAAGGACTAGCCTGGAGAGTGGGAAGAGGCTCAAAAGTCAAAATTGGACACGACCCATGGCTAGGAAATAACATGGCACATCTCCTCCCTCATCCTTTCATTGAATCTCTCCAATACATGGGATTTATTCACATGGATCAAGTTGCAGATAGAAATAGAACTACAATATGGAGGAAAGAATGGCAGGGGGCTCTGCAGTTGGTATTGGATGAGGAACTTTTGGAGGCTTGGAAATCCTATATCAAAGCTCTTAAACTAGGCCACATTCAACTTAATGATAAAGAAGATGAGTTAGTTTGGCAACATAGTCCTTTCGGAGTGTACACCCCAAAAACAAGTTATACACAAATTCATTTAGATCTCTTATATCCTGATACAAATTGTTGGTGGAAAGGGATATGAAAAGTAAATTTACCACTCAAGCCATGCCTCTTTCAGTGGTGTTTGATCAAGGAAAAGTTCCCAACATGGGATAGAATGAAGTTGTGTAGCCTGAAAGGCCCTGGTTGGTGTTCTTTATGTAATGGTGTGGAGGAAACTAGCCTACACATGTTCCTTGATTGTCCTTTCACCCATCAAACCTAGGCAAAATGCACAAGGGCCCTCATATAGGAATGTAAGTGTCAAGGAACATCCATTGAAGAGGCATGTAAGTCTTGGTTGGAGGAGCATGTGAATCTTAATATACAATATTTACCTTTGCTTATCAATTGGGGTATCTCACTGGCCCAAAACTCTTCTATCTTCAAGGACAAAGCTTCCCTCCCTGAACACAGTTTTCTAAAGCCTCAACATCCTATCCTTTTTCCCACAAGAAAAAGTGGCCTCACAACCAAGACAAATAATAGAAGAACATGTAGACAGAGCGAGGCCTTGGGATTTTTTTGATGGTGCTTCAAAACATGAGGGTGCTCTTTGTGGGGGCGGAGCAGTGATTTTCCTTTTAGATTCTCATTACTTTAAGCTCAAATGGGTTCTGGGACCAGGATCAAACAATTATGTTGAGCTCATGGCCCTAAAGTTACTACTTACTTTTGTCAGGGAGAAAGGTATTAATAATATACAAATTTTTGGAGAGTCAATGGTGATCATCAATTGGACAAGAAAAATTCAAAATTGCCACAACATTATACTCCAACTTCTTCTTGTAAAAGTTTTCTTAATCTTGGATACTTATTTAAATTTTCCATTTGACATATTTACAGGGAAAGAAACGAAGTCGTTGAAAAACTCTCTAAGGAGGGTCTTCTCTTGGTTTATGGGAAGTTGCACATTTTACAGACTAGATATGGAACAATTTTTTCTTATTACCATAGACCCTTTATAGAAGAAATCAGCCGGATTGACCCTACATCTCAACATTAAAGTCAAACATCTTCTAGTTTTTTCTCTTGCTCTCACACTTCATATTTCGGGCTATGTATACAACTATTTTTTCATATATGGAACTCTGTGTTTTTTTTAACAGAATTGTATCAATGGTTTACTCTTTGACCAAATTTGATGGGTATGTCTCGACATGCATTTTTTTACAAAACTGATATATAGTTTCTTCATCAGCTCGAAGGAGATTTGATACTCCTCGCATTTTTGTATATTTTTTAATTGAGCTCTGCATCATACTACATATTTTGCTTCCTATACCAGATAAGGACTATTTTGTTACACAATCATGTGCTTGTGAGATTGAGTTGTTTTCAGATGAAGCCCCCTCTCCTAGTTTTTGGAAAAAAGGCATGGATTTCATGCTTTCTTCAAAATGTAAGTTTTATCATTATAAATAAAATTAAGTTTTTTTTTTTGGGAAAAAAACTTAAAAAACAAAATCTAATTTATTTATAAATTTCAATATTAATCTCCTTTAAAAAAAGAAACAAAGAGTATAGAAATGATCGAACTAAACAAAACAAAGAAGGTTTTTACACCTCTTTACACTATTTTTTTAAAATGCACCTTTTCAAATAACAAAATTAATTTATCACGAAGTTAAAATATACATGTATATTTACGTCGAGATGTGTTTCTAATTTGGAAATAGAATGGAGGGTTCGAGATTGGACGTTTAGGCTGGATTAGTCATCATGTTATTCAAATAAATGTAATGTTACATGGTTATCCTTTAATGATTGATATTACACTAGCACAACCGTTAACTCCGGTTGAGAATGCCGAAAGGTATCAACTAAGAATGCAGAAAGATATCCACGTTTAAAAATGAAATGCTCGGTGGGTCGGCCAGCTATCGAATATGAAACGCGTGGACAACTGAGACGCACATCTGAGGAGGAAGTTGAAGTAGTGCCCATTAATAATCCAAGCGTGGCAATTATATGGTGCTACAATAATTTCTTAATATGATTAGGTAAATGTTAAAAAGTAAACAGGTTAATGGATGCATTCAAAAATACAAGGAAGTTATGAAGAGTAAATCACATTCATTGATTTGGGAGGACTACTAAGAATATGCCAACATCTTCAATTGTTAGCCATCATATTAGAATTTTAGATTAAAAATCCATTAATCGTGCCCATTACCAATAGATATACGTCTTTCGACGTAATTACAAGGTGATACATGACACAAAATCAAAATCTAATAAAAAAATAGATCGGAAATCCATGGTTAACATGAACGCTTTTCAAAATGTGGTGTGCCTTGCATCTAATGCACCACAGAATAACGTTAAAATTAAGAAATGCATAACTAAATTTTTTTTGTTGAGCCTAAGCCAGGGCCACGGCCAGCCCCAATGTTATATAAGTAAATTTCCCACGACTTAACTTTGATCGTGGATTTCAAACCGAACATTAAAAATATATTTATTTAGAAAAAATTCATATAAAAAAACCTATCCAACTAAATATATAACAATATATTATTATTCACGCTTCATCGCTCAATACAAAACAAAAATCACTTAAAACAAATATAAAACTATTATTATTAATTCAAAATGTCCATTTCCAGTGCTACAACATATTTAAATTCTGGATGTGCAAGAGTTGTCTTCTATTAAACATAAAATTGTCTTTCCACAACATACGAACTCGACGTAGTACATACATGACACAGATTATACTTCAATTTTAATTTTAGGAACTTAGAAACAATTTCATTTTTGGTTGAAAAAACTTTATGCAAAATTTTAGTCAACATCAAGAGGGGGTTTGAAGCTATTACGACAACATATTTTCTAAGAGTTAGAGGATAATAATCATTCCTCCCAACCACCCAAACTAAATTTAATTGGTAGAAACCACATACTACATATACATTAATTTTTGAAAAAAAATAGCATTTAAAAAGATTTTTTTTAAGGAAAATGGGTACTAAAACAATTGTAGATATCAAAAATATAGAATATATAAAATAGTTGTTTACAGTATTCCTTCTATTATAGATCTAAATTATTGAATCCAGATTTAATTTTCCACTCTAAGATTGCAGACCTAAGTGCATGATATGGAATGAGGTACTTATGTTTCAAGGATAGATTTTTCATGGGGGAAGTATTGTTGTCCTCAAGCCAAGTCTTGATGGCACAATACTCATATGTGAAACCATCAACCACAACATAGGGATCGTCCATGATATCGTGCATAGAATAAGGGCAACATGTCCATATACTTTGGGTATTAGAAATCAGACACTTTTGATAGCCATATGTTTATGATTCATACATCTGGTTTATGTGCTTAGATAGATTTTAATTTAGTGCAAGATCAATGTCGAATTTTTACAATCTCTCTAGGCGAAGTCATTAATGCAACAAAATATATAAATATCACTCGAATATAGTAACCTTAAAATGCAAATAACAAGAGCATAAGTGATAATTCAACTTAAACTTCAAAGTCGTACTTTGAAAATGGAAGCAATAATTTTTGTTAAGGAAAATGAGATAATTACATCCTTAGTTAGTTTGTCTACGATTACAAGGAGTTGGTCATTTATACTAAGTCTCGTAACTTATTTGTAACTATATTGTGTAATTATACATTTATATTAATATAAGATATAGATTAATGGTGTTGTGTGTTGCAGTATCAATTTTTCATATTCTTTTACATGGTATCAGAGCAGGTTTGGGCCCGAATCCCTCACAAGAGGGACTAAGTTCCCATGGATCGTAGAGAAAGATAGGTAGTCTGACATAAAGAAAATAAAGGAGCGTGCAACAATACACGTTGGTGTGGAGATGAGGCAACAACTGCAAGAAAGAATCGTGCAAGAAAGGATTGTCGAAAACTATCGTTTGTGGACTGATAGAAAGCAAGAAAGAATCATGCAAGAAAGGATTGCCAAGAACTATCGTTTTTTATTTATGTACTTGAAGCAACAAGAGATCGCATGGGAATTATGTCCGTGAGATTAGATTTCGTCTGGCAAGAGATTGTGTGAAAATTTCGCCATCCTTCTTTAGTCTAGTTAAGGGTTTTTACAAGAGATGTTGTTCACCGGAATAGGAGAGTCTGCTTAGGGCCTCATTTTTTCTCAAACCCTAGTTGCTATGTGTGAAGAAATTTCCAGTAAAAATTTTACAGTAAATAAATTTCTAGTAAAAAAATATGCAGTAAAGAATTTTTTGTATGAAATTAAAAGCTTTATGTGGTGCTTTATTTTAATCATTTGGAAAACTATTGAGGTATTTATACATATCTTGAGTAGAAACGGAGCAACGGATAGTTATTTTGCACATGTGAGAACATTACGAGAAGGATGAAAATATTGATTATGAGCAACCAACTAGAGATAAGGATCTCAGAGATATGAAAGTTTGAGTAGAGTCTGAAAAAACAATGCAAATGAGGTCGAATTGAAGGAAAACGGGTTTCAAAGTACGAGAAGGATGAAATTGATGTGCGCAATTGGGCCTGCTTCCTGTGGTTTCGAGCAACTTGAATATTGTGAGGATTAATATGTGCCATGGTACCATGGACTAACATCTTAATGTTATCAGGAACATTTAAAGAAGTTAATAGAGAAAGAGTAAACCCCGAGAAAGAAAGGATTAGCCAAGTTCAATGCAAGGCATGAAGAAAGGAAAGAAGTCGTTAAGCATAGACGATACACAGAGATAACACCGATTAAGCAAAGATTGTGTTAAAATTAATGTAGCTACAAGAGCCATTCTCTGGGAGAATGGAAAAGACCCTAGTTGTGATCTAGGGCCCTCAGTACACTCTTGGGGTTCTTGGTCTAGAACCAAGCAGTTAGATCCATGGAAAAAGATCCTAGTTGGGCCCCGAGTGTATTTATGGGGTTCTTGGTCAGGGACCAAGCAGTTTTATGGTACAAGTCCCTAGATGTGTTCTAGGGCCCCTGGATGTGTTCCAGGGAATACTTTCTCAACGCTTGGATTGATCCTTGGTTGTGTACCTTGGTGGTTAACACCCTAGTTGTGATCTAGGGCCCCCAGATGTGTTCTAGGGTATCCTGGTCTGGGACCAGGAAGTTTCTTGATTAAGTACAAAGATGAGATGATGTGTGACCTTCTTCTCTCCCAGGATGGTCCATGTGACCTAGTAGCAGTTAATAAGAAAGGCATGATCACATCATTGACCCTCCTCATATAATGGGATGACAAAATCTTATAAGTTATATCATGAGACTCATGTGGACAAATCTACCATTAAAGAAGGACTTAACCTTTGACTTTGTCTTATTGTTTATTAATGAAACACCCTTTCTTGAGTCTTGTCCCCCCTAATTGTTGATGATGTGTTGGTTTGATTCTTTACTTCTTCCTAAAGAAATCCAGCCGCCTTGATCTTGAAACCTTTCTCATCGACTTGTTTTATTCCCTTGTTAACTTTTATGATTTTCCATTTAATATTTTAAATTGTAAAACATGATTTCTTTATTTGTTAGGTACTAAACCTAACCCTAAAGTTATGTCAAGAGGACTAATATGTTATCCCTAACCTACCTACCTACAACTATAAAAAGAGTGACCTATTCCTCACTTGTTACACTCACTCTCTCTTAGCCGAATTGAAGACTGAGGTTTTGTTGCAACTCTTATGGATAGGGTTATGAGGTTTTGTTGTGGCTCTTCTAGAAAAATTGTTTTGGGTCCTCTCAGCTCCTCTCTTGGTTGTTCTTGGTCCGCTCCAGTTTTCGTGGGTTTACCACTATCAACCTTGATTGTATTAGATTGTCGCTGACCTGTAGAAGAATTTCCCAGCCAACCATAAAGGGATTTTTTTTTGTTTTTGTTTTGTGTTCTGGTACCTTCTTGTTGGTTTTTCAAGTGTCGCCTTGTTGTCTAGATGATGTTGCATTTATATGTTTTTGGTGCCACCCCTGTGTGTTGGCTTACCTTGTCTGCTAGCAGCCCTAGTTCCATTGTGAACTAGATTGTTAGGGTTGTTATGGAACTGCTAGTATTTAAAGCATATTTATGTGGGATGAAAGTATTAAGGTTGTTTGTGGTTTCTTTTCCAGCCCTATGTTCTTCTTGGCATTGTCTTTCGATCATGATGAGATCTAACCTGAGGGTTTGATCCATGATCTACTAAGATTTTTGTGAGCATACATCAATGAAGGTAACAACAAATCAAGTAATTTATGTTCCTTGTTTTAGTTAAGGTAATACTCAGGTCTATGTTATGATACTTACTTATTTATGTTATTAGATTATGCATCAAAAATTTTAATCTGTTGTTGATCCAGAATTACAATAGAAAATGATTGGAAATTTATAAAATTATTTTTGTTTCTAGCTAGTCTACTTTTTCCCCTTAAATTCTAACATGGTATCAAATCTTAGGGTGTGAAAAGAGCTCAGTTGTGACAGAATTTTGTGCCTCTGTAGATCCTCTACTAAGGGTTTGTTTTTTAGATCGGCGTAAAGGGTTTTTTGCATCATATCTCTCCTGTAAACAGTCTTCAATATGGCTTCTTCTTCAGTCAAACCAGAATATATGATTGAAGGGGATTCAAACTTCAATACCTGGAAGTCTAGGGTATTTAATATCCTGGAAGAAAGTGACTTGGATGAGCTGGTTACCACGGTGATGGAAGAACCTACTTCAAATGCAGGAAGAGAAACATATAAGAAGAGGCAGGCCAAAGCCAAGAGGGTCATTTTTTACTCAATTAAAGATAGTATGATGCCTCTTATTTCTCACCTAAGGATAGCAAAGGAATGCTTTGATGCCCTAGCCAACTTGTATATAAAGAAGGCCCCAACTCAGAAGAGGACCTTAAAGAAAAAACTACATACATTAAAGATGGGAAAGGATGAAACCATCTCTACCTTCTTTTCCAAAATTTCCCAAACAAGAGTTCACCTTGTAGCGATTGGAGTTGCAGTAGATGATGATGACCTTGTAAAAACAACAGTAGATGGTCTTCCAGAAGCATGGGATACATTTATCTCATCTGTAAATGGAAGATAAGTTCAAACCAACTTCGATATATTATGGCATGATTTCTTGGAAGAAGAGGGAAGACTTAAAAGCATAAATGAACCCTCCACTATGAAAGACCATGCTCTTTCATCCAAAGACAAGAAATGGAATAAGTTTCCTCAGCACAAAGGAAAAGGTAAGAAACCTCAAAGTAAGCACTCTCATTTATCTAAAGTAAGATTATTTAACTGTAACAAGCTAGGTCATTATGCAAAAGACTGCAGGAACCCTCCTTCACAATAGAAACGGAAAGGCAGGTTCCATGCTTCAATTGAAACTGAGGAAAAATAACCTAAAATAAACATAATTGGAGTTGTTACTAAAGAACACGAACAACGTAGAGAAATTTATCTTGTTTCAACTCTCTCCGGTGCTGTCACCAAATTAGAATAAATGAGATGATCAACCCTTGTGAACTATGGCACAAAAGGTTTGGACATCTCAACTATAATGCTCTCCCAGGTTTGCAAGAGATGGTAACATGTATGCCAGTTTTTCCTTTTGAGCATGATAGCATCTGTAGAGGTTGAGCTCTTGGTAAAAATATAAAGAAATCTTACCCTCATAGTAATAGAAAAACTAATGGTATCTTAGATCTTATTCATTATGATATATGTGGACCTATGACTGCTCCATCCATGAATGGTTTCCTTTATTATATCATTTTTATTGATGATTTCTCTCATAAAACCTGGATTTATTTTCTGAAAACTAAAGATGAATCCTTCAGTAAATTTCAGGATTTTAAGAATATTGTTGATAATCAGATAGGTAGACATATTCATGTTTTCATAATAGATAATGGAAAAGTGTTTGACTCCAACAAGTATGATGATATCTGTCTGGATTCTGGGATTAAGAGGGAGATGATCGTGCCTTATAATCCCCAACAGAATGGGCTTGCAGAAAGAAAGAACATGACAATTTGTGAGGCAGTCAAATCTATGATGTATGATCAAAATCTCTTGTTGTCTCTTTGGGCCGAAGCTACAAGCACTACAATATATATTCACAACAGGTTTCCTCATAAATCCTTGGAATAGAAAACTCCAGAAGAAGTCTTCACGGGTAAGAATCCTTTAGTTGATCATTTAAGAACTTTTGGTAGTCATGTCTACATTCATGTACAAAAATAAAAGAGGACTAAGTTAGAGCCCTTTGGAAAGAAAGGTATTTTTTTGGGGTATAGTGAGACCTCAAAATCATATTGAATCTATGTGTCATGGAAAAAGTATATAGAGGTCAGTAGAGATGTGACCTTCCATGAGGAAACTGCATTTCGCCGTTCAAGAGAACTTCCCTGTGATACAGAGGAGCAAGAAGCTCCATCTCCAGAACCTTCAGATTCACAACTTTCAGATGATCAGAGGGAGGAGGCCAAATATCCTTCAGTGGACCCCATAAGGGATTCTATTGAGTTTCCCCTAGAGAAACTTCCTGCCAAAAGGAATCCAGCATGGTGTCGTGAAATTTTAAAGGAAGTAGAAAAACATGCAACACCTAAAGGTACTTTTAGAGAAAGCAAGAAGCCAGATAAGTACTCAGGTTTGATAGCTCTGTTGAATCTTGTGATTGACTTAGAACCTTCCACTTTTGATGAGGTTGTCAAATATAAAGTGTGGAAGGATGACATGATAGAAGAATACGAGTCAATATTGAATAATGATGTATGGGAAGTGGTCTAAAAACCTCAAGGAAAATTAGTAGTAACCTCAAAATGGATTTACAAAATAAAGCATGCAGCAGATGACAGTGTTGAAAAAATCAAAGCTAGATTTGTGGCTCGTGGTTTCTCTCAGAAAGAGGGAATTTATTATGATGATATTTTTTCTCCTGTTGCCAGGTATACTTCTATCAGATTCATCATCTCTCTTGCTTCAGTATTTAATTGGAAACTTCACCAAATGGATGTTAACACTGCTTTTCTTAATGGTGAAGTTGAGAAAGAGGTTTATATCGAGCAACCTGAGGGTTTTATGATCCATGGGAAGGAATCCCATGTCTGCAAACTCAATAAATCCTTCTATGGATTGAAACAGGCTCCAAGAGGTTAGTATGGAAGAATTGATAGTTTTCTTCAGAGTTTTGGGTTCTCCAAGAGTATAAAAGATTCTGATCTTTATATAAAGATTGTGAAGAATCATCCTGTTATCTTGGTTTTATATGTGGATGATTTTTTCCTCACTGGAGAGGAACATCTGATAGATCAAACTAAGAGGGAGTTGTCAATAGAGTTTGAAATAAAGGACTTGGGTCTTATGCATTACTTTCTTGGTTTAGAGGTGTGGCAAAAATACGGTGAGATATTTCTCTCACAAAGTAAGTATGCATTTGATGTACTTCGCATATTTGGGATGTTGGACTGTAATTCCATGAAAATACCTATGATTTATAACCTGAAGAAGTTACATTATCAAGATATAGGTTCAGATCCATAAGACCCTACAATATATCGTCAGATTATGGGGTCCTTGATGTATCTAATACACACTAGACCAAACATATGTTATGCATTGAATTCCCTCAGTCAGTTTATGTGTAATCCAAAACACATTCATATGGTTGATGCTAAACATGTTCTCAGATATGTCCATGGGACTATAACTTATGGGCTCAGATAAAATTCTAGTGGAGGTGTAATGCTTCATGGTTATACATATTCAGATTGGATGGGAAGTACAATGTACTGGAAGAGCACTTATGGATATTGTTTCAATTTGGGTTCAACTATGATCTCTTGGTCCAGCAAGAAGTAGGGATCCATAGCCAAAAGCACTGCAAAGGAAGATTACATTGCTGCAAGTGTTGATAGTAGAGAAGTAGTTTGGCTCAGAAAGCTACTCTCAGATTTGTTCAGTGTTGAGTTGGAACCCATAGTAATTCACTGTGATAACCAGAGTTGTATAAAGATATCTAAGAATCATGTGTTTCATGACAAATAAAAACACATTGAGATGAGATATCACTATGTTCGGGGCATGGTGCAAAATAACATTCTTAGTATTCAGTATGTTTCGACAGTGGAAAAAACTATAGATATTTTGACCAATCCCCTATCGTTGAAAAAGTTTGTATACTTTCGAGATAATCTTGGTGTTGCTGAGAATGCCTCTCTTGCTGAGAGGGAGTGTTAAAATTAATCCAAATACAAGAGACATTCTTCAGGAGAATGGAAAATACCCTAGTTGTGATCTAGGGCCCCCAGTACACTCCTGGGGTTCTTGGTTTGGGACCAAGTAGTTAGAGCCATGGAAAAAGACCCTAGTTGGCCCCCCAATGTATTTGTTCTTGGTTAGGGACCAAGAAGTTTGATGGTATAAGTCCCTAGATGTGTTCTAGGGCCCCTGGATGTGTTCCAAGGAATCCTTGCTCAACACTTGGATTGATCCCTGGTTGTGTTCTAGGGCCCCCAAATGTGTTTTGGGGTATCCTGGTCTAGTACCAGGCAGTTTCTTGGTTAAGTACCAAGCCAAGATGATGTGTGCCCTGCTTCTCTCCCAAGATGGTCCATGTGACCTAGGATGAGTTAAGAAGAAGGGAATGATCACATCATTGACCCTCCTCGTATGTTGGGATGAAAAAAGATTATAAGTTATATCATGAGACTCATGTCAAAAAAACTTCCATTAAAGAAGGAATTAACCTTTGACTTTGTCTTATTGTTTATTAATGAAACCCCCTTCCTTGAGTCGTGTCCCCCCTAATTGTGTATTATGTGTTGGTTCGATTCTTTACTTCTTCCTAAAGAAATTTGGCTACCTTGATCTTGAAACCTTTCTCATCGACTTGTTTTATTCCCTTTTTGACTTTTATGATTTGCCATTTAATATTTTAAATTGTAAAATATTATTTCTTTATTTGTTAGGTACTAAACCTAATACTAAAGTTATGACTAGAGAAATAATATGTTAGCCCTAATCTACCTACCTAAAAATATAAAAAGAGTGACCTATTCCTCACTTGTCACACTCACTCTCTCTTAGCTGAATTGAAGACTGATGTTTTGTTGTAGCTCTTCTGGATAGGGTTATGAGGTTTTGTTGCAGCTCTTCAGGATAGGGTTATGAGGTTTTTCTATGGATCTTCTGGACAGATTGTTTTGGGTCCTCTCAACTCCTCTCTTGGTTGTTCTTGGTCTGCTCCAACTGTCGTGGGTTTACCCTTATCAGCCTTGATTTTATTAGACTAGCGATGACATGTAGAAGACTTTCCCAGTGAGCCATAACGAGATTTGTTTTTGTTGTTGTTTGGTGTTCTGGTACCTTCTTCCTGGTTTGTCAAGTGTTGCCTTGATGTCTAGATGATGTTGCTTGAATATTTTGTTGGTGCCACCCCTGTGTGTTGCCTTACCTTGTCTTCTAGCAGCACTAGTTCCATTGTGAACTGGATTGTTAGGGTTGTTTTGGAAATGATGGTATTTGAAGCAGATTTATGTGGGATGAAAGTATTAAGTTTGTTTGTGGTTTATTTTCCAGCCCTAGGTTCTTCTTGGAATTGTCCCTTGATCATGATGAGATCTACCCTAAGGGTTTGATCCATGATCTATTAAGCTTTTTCTGAGCATACATCAATGAAGGTAACAACAACATATCAGGTAATTTTTGTTCCTTGTTTTAGTTAAGGTAATACTCAGGTCGATGTTATGATACTTATCAATTTATGTTATTAGATTAGGCATCATCAATTTTAATGTGTTGTTGATCCAGAATTACAGTATCAAATGATTGGAAATTTATAAAATTATTTTTGATTCTAGCTAGTCTACTTTTTCCCCTTAAATTCTAACAGATTAGAAGAATTGTCGGGTGCAATTAAGAAAGTAGAAGCTTTGGTATACAAGAATACGTTGTTTAACAAGACAAATAACCCAAGAAGCAACGAAGAAAGCTGAGAAGCCACAAAGAAACCGTGAGAAGTCGTCAATAGTCATCGTTCGCTAGATAGTTAGCCAGAAGGGTTGCATCATACTATTTGCAAGAAGGATTGCACAAAGGGATGGAAAATAGGAAAGGCTTTCTCGAAGCAAGAAAGGATTGAGCTGACATGGAAGATTTTCACTCATCAAGAAAGAATCACATGGAGCAATAGAGGAAAGAAAAGGTATATGGTTTGATATATTAGTCTTATAATTATCTGATAATTATTTCGACCTAAATAGATCTGCAGCAAGATAGAGATAATTTCTAAAGAAACAAAAAGAAATAAAAATAAGTGTTGAGATTGTCGTGGAATAATGTTTCCGGAGAAGAGGTGAAAGTTGAGGATCCCGCAAGCAACAATGCATTGGATGATTCTCAAAGAATATGCAAAGCCACAAAGAAGTGATAATCCATGAAGACGTAAGATGCATAAAAACTACATTATTTTAATTAAAGGAGGAGGTATGAGTTTTAATTTAATTTTCAAGGATGACATGAGATTTATGTGTGAGTGAATCGACTTGCATGAGATGTAGTCATGTGATTTTATAAGACTATGTAAAGACAATAAATGGGAATGGTGGGTGACAAATCCAAGCCTTGAATATTGTGTGATTATGTGGTCTCAGAGAGGTTGAATTGATTGGATGAAAATCAAATAGGTATGAAAAAGAAAGAAGAAAGAAAAATTATCGTAAAAGTGGAGAGATAAAGGAAGGATTGATAGATCATTGCAAGAAGAGAAGCGAGAAGTGAATCGATAAAGAAAATATTGAAATGGAGCGATGAAGACAAGAAATTCAAAAGAGAGAAGAAGAAAGAAAGTAGCAGAGAAGTTAATCGATAAAGAAAAGATAGAAGTGGAGCGAAGAAGATAAGAAAGTAGTAGAGATTGAATCTGCAACTAAAATTTTGATACGAAGTCACCAACAAATATAAGAATCCACTCTAAAGCAGTGGAGAGAAGGAATTGGCAAGAGATCGCATGGGAAATGGAGCAAGATGACTACCGAGACATGAAATGTTGTAATTTGGGCTGCATGATGGGTTGTACCCGACACCCCTTAGAGTTTTTGGTCCTAGTTGTAAAAGTCTAGTTATATGAAAGTTGATCTCCCCAAGTTTTTTGTAATCCCTGTTATTTAGGCATACACATAGTGTCATAGCACATGGTGTATCCCTCTCATGCATAGAGAGGATGTGGCATTAAGTTGTGGATTGAACCACTAAAGTAGGTATGAGGGTGTCAAGTGTACTTGAATGCTAGCTTGATGTTGAATCCGAGGAGTTGGATCTTCAATTAAAAAGGGGAATGTGAGATGTTGTAATCTCAGAATTTGATATGGTTAGGAACGAGTTATGTTAAGGGGGAGTGTAATGTTCCCAAGTTGTTCCTTTCTTGGAAACTTAGTTTTTTATTGAGTTTTTTTCTTTTATTTGTTTGTTTTGTAGGTCAACCTTCCAGATTTGTGCTAGAAGGGTTATGTGAGGTTTTGGGCCACCCCCACCATGGTTCATCTACATCAGAAGGTACACAATCTTTTCCTAGATATCATTCAACTTCTCCAAAGTCTCCCTCATATCAACCTGTCCCATGTGCATTGTCTCTTGGGTCTCTTGTAAGTGGGGTTGAAGTGTATACTATGTATTGTCTATGGAGCTCTTCAACTCCTTTTCTATACCTATTAAAACCTGTGGCTCATTGTCATCACTTGATCCTTCCATTTCTACCTCTGGTTCCCCTTTCTGTCTCCTGCACCTTCCCATATAGGTACCACTAAAATTATTCATTCTTTAAACCCCACAAGCTGGGAGGATTTAGCGCTCTGATACCACTGTAATGTTCCCAAGTTGTTCATTGCTTGGAAACTTAGGTTTTTACTAAGTTTTTTGCTTGTCTTTGTTTGTTTTGCAAGTCAACCCTCTAGATTTGCGCTAGAAGGGTCATGTGAAGTTTTATAGCATGTAAATGATAGAATAATAGCAACAATCACATCAAATAGAGAGATACAAGAGATACAACACAATGGAATAGCAACAACTTAAGATCTGACCTTTATCTAAATAATAGAATGATCTTGATGCAATAGATTTGTAGATATGGATAGATATATGAAGAATAATCAAGCTGGAATGATGGTTGATCCAATAAGCTCAAGATGGAAGAGAATAACATCCAAAGGCACTACAAACTCATGAGGAAAAGGACAAGATCAATTTTTTTCCCCTTAAGTGACTAAATCTACTCTCCCTGGCTGAGTTGCGCACTTCCCTATGGTTGTAGCTTACCCATATTTTGTCCCTCCTCTTCTAGGCCTCCAAACCCCTCCAAAATCAATAGAAAAATAGATCGGGGGAAGACAAACCCCTTGGTTGAGTCTTGTGATGATCCGAGGTGTTATGGTACCTCAAGTGAGTGGATCTTCCCTTTGCAGTGCGCCCTCCTTCAGTAGAAATCGTGCCAAGCTCCCAACAAATAATGTTCCAAAGAAACCCTGTCCAAAATGGGCTAGGAAAGGTTCCCTAGGCCCAACAATCAGATCCCAATAGTTTTTAGCCTCCCAAACCTCCTACTCTCTCCAAATCAAATATTTCTCCTTCAACAAGTGCGCCCTCCTGCTGGAAAACCCCAAAAATTGTGCATTCTCTCTCTTCTCTAATGGATGAGTAACCTGTAGTTGTTGTAGAATGGTGAGGGAGGGATGTCGCACATCCATGACCAATATTGGACCAGGAGAGTTGGAATCTTTCACCATCGAGATGATCTCTAGGGTTTGTTCTCCCAAAACCCTCAAAACGTCCTTAGCTTAAGAGCTCAAGATGCAAAGTGAAAATGACATGAATGAGGAGTGAGGTGCCCTCCTTTTTCCTTTATACCCCTGGTTTAATTCTCACTTGAGTTAATTGAGCACCTTCTAAGGTTAACTCTTTACTTTTCTTCATGTGGTCGTTTCCCACTTAATTTACCTTTTCCCCCAAATTCATTTTTAAGTTATAACATTATTCTTAGGTGAACACTTTGGAGCCTCTTAGTCCCCATTTCTCATGAGACTATAGTCTAGTGGGGACATCTAGACTACTAAGTCTCTATAATCCTCTTATCAAGAGGGGGGGGGGACATTATAGTCTCTCCTACTAGGAATTTCTTTCCCATAAGAAATTCTGACCTTGCTTTCTGAAGAACCTGTTCATTCTCCCAAGTAGCATCCTCTATAGGAAAATACTTCCATTTGATCGAATATTCCCTGATGTTCCTATTCCTTAGCCTCTTCTCCCTCACTTCCAACACTTCTTCAGGTATCAATATCAACTGTCCTTCCTCAGCCAATGAAGGTAGTTCCTCAATATGAGTGATGTGTTTCCATATGGCTCTTTTCAAACATGATACATGAAAAACATTGTTTATTTTGTTTCCTAGGGGTAGATCAAACTCATATTCCATGACCCCTACCTTTCTTTTCACTCTGTACGACCCAAAGAAGCTAGGTTGAATCTTTTATGTGCCATTTCTCTTTATAGATGCTTGTCTATAAGGTTGGAGCCTTAAGTACACTAGATCACCAACCTCAAATGTGTGTTCCACCATGTGCTTGTCTACATGTATCTTTTGTTGATTTTATGCCATGTGAAAGTGATCCTTTAGCTCTCTGAGTATATCTTGGCTCTTTTGGATCCAATCCTGTACCATAGGTGCTTTACTATCCCTGAATACAATCTCCACAAAGGTGAGAGGATCATAATTGTATAAGTCCCTGAAAGGAGACATACCAATAAACATGTGGTAGGTGGTGTTGTAGCAATACTCACCCAAGTGTAACGAATTAAACCATGCCTTATGTTGCCCTGATACATAATTCCAAAGGCACCCTTCCACCCATTTGTTGACTATCTATGTATGGCCATCAATTTGAGGATGATATCTAGCGTTAGGAGTCAAGGAAGTACCTACCAACCTGAATAGCTCCTGCCAAAAGGTGCTCATGAACCTGTTGTCCCTATCACTCACTATGGTTTTGGGAAAACCATGCAACCTGAATATCTCTCTAAAGAACACTTCTGCAACCTATGAAGCATTGTAATCTATGGAAATGACAAAGGAATGGGAAAACTTGGTTAACCTATCCACAACCACAAAGATGCAATCCTTGCCCTAAACCTTGGGAAATCCTGTGATGAAGTCCATGGATATACTCTGCCATTTATGCTCTGGAATAGGGAGTGGTTGCAACAAACCT
>SNQJ01S0057458.1:0-43481 GCA_010110895.2 Picea sitchensis
ACCGATTCATGGTAATTAATTTTAAATTGAAAATTATATGGCATTGGTTTAATATTTATATATGTGCACAAATTTATATCTAAATATATTACTTCTTTTGACAAATGCCCATCTCTCCATCATGTTCAACAAGCTATAGGTGCACATACTTAGCGTTTATAACTTCCAAAACCCACCCCACTTATCGCCTTACACACCCAATGACATGCTTAGGTATATTTATGATTTGTAAACTGTCATGGATATTCCATTGGAACATATTGTAACAACACATATTATAGTATTCTAAAAAATATTTTACTATCAATTTTATTTCATTAGATCTCATATTTATTATCACTATCTTATTTTCCACCCTAGAGACTCAAGGAGAACCCATCGATGCTTCATGATGAGACTCCACTCTTCTACCATGTATTTTCCTTAGTTTTGAGGATGGTCATGCATGAACTGTTTGAAAAAGCGTGATCGATCACTACCCAACTGACTTGTATCCCAGGGCTGGTCACCGACTGCGCTATTGCCAACCTGCGACCGATCGCTAGTTGCACTACTTCTAGCCTGTGATCGCCTCTTTTATCTTCTAGATTTGGTGATTCACAAGGAGATCAATGTCGGGTGTTTTGGTTATCTCGTGATATGAGCTTGGTAAATCTCAATCTAGTCGAGTTCACTAAGTTCTAGAGATCTATAAGCCTCTTCTATCCTCCTCCACCAATCTATATAAGGCATTCCATGGGCAAGAGGGGGAAGAACCAATTTACAGATACATGTTGCAGGATTTTCAAATGAGTTTTTCCAAGAAACCACTCTTCATATTAGGTTATCCTTGCTTGTGTGAGGGCTAGAGAGGTGCAAGAGAAAGGAGCCTTGGAGGAATGCATCAAGAATCAAGGTAAAACATGTTGATGTATTCATTCTCTATTTGATTAATATATAAATCTATATGGTTTTCCCCTTCCAATTCATGTGTATTCCATGTTCAATACTTGCTTGTGTTAGATTTGATATTTCCTTGAGTAGATTGAATTAAATCTAGGATAGATATGAGACTTCCTAAAGCTAAAGAAGGTTTGAGGATTGGTATTTATTGTCACTTGTGTGTAGGAAGTAGGTTGCAAGAGCTCGAGATGGATCTACAAAGATACAATGACCAAAATACGTAAGGACAACCATCGATCTAAGAGGTATGCTATTCTATCTACTTGCTTAAATATGAACTTGTCTAGTAGATATAGGGATAATTGTGTAGTGATCTATCCCACCATCTATAATGAATCAAGGGAAGATCAAAAGGAGGTCTTGCTTATCTTTAGACGAGATTTATTTGCAATAGAACTGACGACTCCACTAGGGAAGGATATTTGATTCTTCCTTGGTTTTGTTTCCCTTGTTTCTTTACCTATAAAACCTATTTCTATAACCTTGTAGTCTTCCTTAACAATCTTCGAGAGACTAGATCTGTCAGATATGTCCAACCTAGGCCAGTTTTGGGATTTTTTCCTAAATTTTGCAAATGGTTGTGACAAATTGGTTCAAACCAGTGAGACCATTCATGGGTTGTATAACTATTGGGCCACAACCACCTGTAGACAATCGCTAGATGCATACCTGCTAGGTTGTGACCACCCCTATAGGTGATTTTTTTTCATATTTTTTCATATTTTCCTTGGTTATATCTAAAATTTTCCTAGACTTAGAACCTTGTTAGCGGTATGCTAACATTGATATTATCCCTGTGTGAGACTCTTCTTTTTTGTTTGAGTTTGGAGTGGATTTGAGGTTTCTTGAGTGTTTTTTTTGTTGTGTTTTCTTGTTTGAATGAGCTAGCTTCCTCGTGAGTAGTGATCTGGGTAGCATCCCCAACATATAGTTTCAAATTTGGTAGTGTATCTTTGTCCCTTTTGCATCCAATTTGTGTTTGTTAAAAGGTTTTCCATTCATAGGTATTTTTCTTCAAGTTTTGTGTCTTTTGACCCCATGTAAACATTGGAGTGTGCCAAGGAGCATCACTATTATACCACACAACCCTTTAGTTTCTATTTACTATTTTGATCTAAATGTTCATTTTCTTAGATTAGAAGAAAATTGCATTTCAAAAAAAAGAAATGCCAGGGTAAGGCTTTTGGGTGTTTTGCAAGAGATTGCATTGGTGTGTATTGCATTTAAGGGTCTTGTTAATTTCTTTGGTTTTCCTCTGCATGATTGTGAGGTTGTCATGTTGATTTTAAAAACTAAAAAGGGAAATTTTCTCTTCCCTTTCTTAATTAGAGTTTATCGAAAGAAAAAGTTCCATATTTTGCAAGCATATTTTCTCTTCTTTGGATTGGTAAAGATTCAAAAACATCATTGAACTTTCATTCATTCCATTTCTTGATCAATATCCATAAGAAAAATAAAGCATAATTTAAGATCAATTAGACACCTTTTCTTGGTACAAAACTAACATTGATAGGATTAGGGACTTGGTATAGGATTGGAGAGTTAACTCTCCAAGGACACATAAGTGAAACCTATAAGTCACTAAAGAGTGTTTAAATCCATTATCACAATGAGTGTATTGGGAAGCTCCTATAACATATGAGTCAATCACGAGGTCACATTGGGCCAAGTAGAGTGATATCCACTCTATGCTTGTCTTGGTGTTTGCTAGACTACTTCGGCTAGTATGTGTATGAGGGTCTCAAAAGTGCCACGCCCCCCTGAGAGGTAAAACTTATTGAGGCTTAAGGATTAGTTTCTCTATCCATACATGTGGTCATTCCTTCGACTTCTTTCCCATTCATTGTTTGTGAAGTGGTAGCCATAATGACCTTTCCTAGGTATTTACAGAGATGTTTGCGGTTGGAAAATTCCTGCGATACATGGGGAAGATATTCAACACTTGTCTTAGTTCCCCTGGAAGGTTCTCTCCTTAATAAAGGGTACTTGCACCAATCATGGTTGTTACATGCGGGTTATCATAATTGTTCCTCACACCTTCACTAGAAAATATTTTGGGGACTTCACATCCCTAAGAGGGCTAGTTTTTGAAAGGCCACTTGATCCATTGATATTGCTTGTTGATCACCTAGATTTTTCAAGGGTGTGCTCTTTGGTCCTAAGTATATGTAAACCAAAGGATTAATTGTTATTTTTGTTATAACACATTTTGTTCATCATGGCTGAACAATCACTTCATTGGTCTCATTGAAAATGAGGACTTGCACATAGAATAGAGGAACAACCACTTCTTAAGGATGCACAATAGGTGGCATATAGTTTAGATAACCAGATAGAAGGTATTAGGAGAGTGAGACATTTGAAGTTGAAGTGGTCAACAATAAAAATCCACCTTAAGCCTCCTTTGACAGGTCCTAATGACCATGTACTTGTCTAGTTTAAGGATCTCTTTAGTGATCCTTTTTTCTTGTTTAGTGATCCTCATATCATGTCCATCTTTATTTTTTCATCCAATGTGGCTAAGATTTCAAGCCCATCGATGAGCATTACAGGGGGCACCCTAGTGATGTCCAACTTGTCATCTCTTAGTGCCATCATACCTACACCGTCTTTCCCCATTTCATCATGTGTCTCCATTTGGGGTATGCCGACCATATCTTCTTTTCCTTCCATTAGAATACCTAACATTAACATTATTGTCCCATTTGTTACAATGCCCACACCCGGGTCTCCATCCAATGAGGGGCCTAGCCTTATTTTTAATGGAGGGAGTGGAACTTATTCCACCCCTAGTGTCCCTATAGGCATCTAGGTGATGCCAAATGTTGGTTTTCTTTTTGGGTGGAATGTATCTAGTGGATTTGGGGTTGCTCCTGGCCAAGTTGAAGAAAAAAATGTTTTTGGTGGATTTAATGTCTCGTGGAGTAGTTCACCAATTCTTGGAAGATCTATTTCTTCCAAATTTACCTCGGTTCCAGGGGGAAATCCCCTTGGAGGCACTTGTGGTCTAGGGAGTAGTGGAGTTTCTAGTTACACCACTGTTCCTATGGGAATTCCCCCTGAGGGAAATTTTCCTCATTGGAGTGGTTATCCTTTTATCCATACTTCCAGTCCTGGAAGTTATTTTTCCATGGCTAGTCGTGTTCAAGGGAGTAGTATTCTTTTAGGGTCCATGTTTTCTCCCGAAGGTAATCCTTTTGGGGGCATGTATGGTTATGGAAGCAATGATTTTTCTGGGAGTTTTTTTATCCTTGAAGGAAATCCTTCTGGGGGAATGTTTAGTCCCGGGAGAATCCATGCTCATCGAAGTGCTTCCATCCCTGGGGGAATTAACCCTTTTGGAATTTAAAATCCTTTCAGAAACATGAATATGGGGGGGCCTCAAGGCCCATATAGGTCATAGGATGCTTTTTTATCCATGCAATATTCCTTTTCCAACATGCCATTTCCTTTCTTGACGATGTTATTCTTGCCAAATTTGTTGCATTTGAAAAACGACCCCATTCTCTATGATCTGCTATGGCCAACCATACCTTACAAGCTACCCTTTGACATGCCGAAGTTTTATATAAATCCAAATGAATACCCATCCACACATATCATGAATTATCACTTGTGGTGTTTGTTCAGCTCTTTGATGGATGACAGTTTTAGACTACGTCTTTTCCAAATATTCCTAACTGGAGGTGCCAAAATATGGTATATACAACTTAAGGGAACTTTATTTTCTAGCTTCAATAACTTGGCCATGACATTTTTGACACACTTTCAATTTCCCATTGGGTACGATACTGGGACATATCTATTGACATCTCTATGTCAGGATACATCTAGTCACATTTCTGATCATATTCATGAGTGGAGACAAAGGTGTAGAATGAACAAAGCCAAAATTCATGACCAACTCCTCATGGAGTGGTTCACCAAATCCTTATTTCCACCTATCACCAAGGATGTTGCTATGGAAGGGGTGTCTTTCAAGGAGAAAGCTATCTTAATTTCCCAACATTTAGACCTCATCTATTCTCAGTCTAACACTCTATATGATATCATACCACATGATATCAGGTTGTCAACAAATCCTAATAGTCCAAACCTAGGGCCCCATGTTGATGATGTGGTTGGTTCTATTTCCAGTTCATTTATGGTCCATTTAGATGGATAGTTGCGTAATATGAATATTTAATCAAACTGAACGGATGTTGTGCTCACCACCCAAATTGATCAGAATCCTGTTCAACCCTCCAAGGTTAATTCAGTGCAATTTACACAATCGAATAATCCTTAGCAACCTCGGGGGAAGAAGAACAATAAAAATAAAAATTATAACTATGAACGTGGAGCTCCTCAAGCCCAAAACAATAATAGGGGAGGCACAAAAGAGAAGAAAACAAATCAGTTTCCCTACAAAATTTGTGGGGAAGACCATCCTACTCACCAATGTGCCAAGATGGATGAATTTCTTCATTAATTTTACCAACAAAAGGCTCCCCAATAACTTTCTATCTTGAATCATCCATTCCCCCCTAGCCACAACAAATGTTTGCATCAAATTCCACCCCTTTGCAATGGGTCATGGAAGGTACTCAGTTCAAGAGATCATCCTCATCTGCCAACATTATGATGTGTTATTAGACGCTTTCCTTACAAAATTGAGCACAAAACTATGACACTCTTGAGGTAGGTCCTACAAATCAGGAGCCAACTTCCTCTTCCCAGCATGGCGGCACTCTCCAGATAGAGAATCCATCCTTTGAGACATTTCTTTTCCCACCCAAGGGTGTTCTTTGACGCATTACTCTTAATATCAATACACTGGCTGCCCACAACTACAACATTATGGAAGACTTGTCCCAAGAACCATGTGCCATGTCTTCTTTAGAATTCCTTCAAAACTTCCCCACGCAGTGGAAAACATTATTTTCAGTAATGGGTGGGGTAGATCCATTACAGTCTAGTTTGATTTTGTTTGACATGGACCAAGATCGTAATAGAATTTCCCACCAAATTTATTTTCAGATCCAACTAAGAGTAAATGAGAAAAACATCTTCTACATAGTGGTTGATGAAGGTGTCTCGACTTGTATTATGTCCATTGCCTCTTGGAAATCCCTTGGCTCTCTAAAGATCGACCCGTCTAACACCATGCTGAATACGTTTGATGGACACATATTTAGTTCTCATGGTATTATCACTACTTTTCCCATCAATTTAGGTGGTAAGGCTATCTCCATTGAAGAGGGGGACATTGATGCTCCTATGGAGTATAATTTATTACTTGGGTGCACTTGGTTCTATGAGATGACTGATTTTGTCTTGTCAGTCTTTAGGGTCGTTCAATTTCCTCACCAAGGAAATATCATCAGGATTGATAAAATTGTGTTTTGTACCCTATACCTTCAAACCAATATAGGTTCTAATATACCCTTTGTCATGGATTCCCAGAGAACTTACAAGAATGTTGGTGCAATGATGTTCAAATAATCCTCGTTAACGAGTCCCCCCCCCTCCCCCCACCCCACGACATATTTCTACGAATGTTGCTCCAATAAATATGATCTCTTTGTTTACCATTGGATCCCTCAGGTCTTTTGATCTTTAGGTGTTTCCTATTCCCAAGGAATTTGAGTCTTATGGAGCCAGTATGTGACTCACAACAGTTGCGATTGCCTACTAGGAAATCTAGTTATCATTTTATGACCTTTATTTGGATCTCCACCAATATGTGGAATGCGATTGATAATGTATTGGGAGTAAAATATCGATCAATGTACTGGGAGTAAAATATTATCATTCATGGATGGTTTCTTTGAATATAATATAATCCATATCAAACTGGAGGATTAACACAAGGATGCCTTCATTTGTCCTTGGGGTACTTTTTATTATCGAAAGTTTTCATTTGGTCTTAAAAATACTAGGGATATATTCCAATGGGCCATGTCATATTCATTTAATGACATCAAACATATTGTAGAGGCATACTTAGACAATTTGGCTACTCGCTCCAATCAATGTGAAGATTATCCTAATTAATTGTGGGTCATTTTTACTTGATGTAGTTACTATAATATTTGTTTGAACCCAAACAAATGCATCTTTTCTATGGTTTCTGGGCACCTTCTAGGATTCATCCTATCCGAGTATGGGATTATGGTTGATCCGTTAAAGGTTGAGGCAATTTCCAACTTTCCTCCTCCTCTCAGTATAAGACAACTACAAATTTTGCAAGGGAAGGAAAACTTCTTATGTAGATTCATTGTCAACTATGCCGAGATAACTAAAGGTTTTATGCACTTAATGAAGAAAGGTGTACCTTTTTTCTTGGATGATCAAGCCCAATGATTATTTGACACCTTGAAGATGTTGATATTATGGTGGCTACGGGAGGTATTTACCTCCATGTGTAAACCGGACGAGAATAGAATATTTTGGGAAGCAAGAAGAAGCCCTAATTGATTTGTTAATAACCCTAGAAGATAAGTCGACTCAAGGGAATGACTTGTATTAGGTTATTAGTACCCAGAATAAGAAGTCAGCCCAAGAAGTTTGCCAAATTTAGTATAAATACAGGAGGCTAGTCTTCATTTTGGCAGGCATTCTCAAAACTATAGAAGCAACACTTGTGTGCACTGCAGTTGGCCAGTTTGTGCGCAAGTCTGGAGGAGAGCTACCGTTGCAGCTAGCAGATTTTTGTTTTGGCTTGGACTATCCCTTAGTTATGGTTTGGACTATCTGATCAACTCTTGTTTGATGCGCTATCCTTGGAGAAGGGTGTTCTACCCTTTGTTTGGCTATCTAGCCTAGGGTTTTCTTTCAGAATGATTCTCTGTCAAGGTTAAGGTGCTTGGAGGGTGGCTTCGGCCTATGGTTGGGTGAAAATAGTAATATTGTCTATGGTAAAATGATCACATTCTAACAGGTTATGGGCCCACACCTCCTTCATTTAGTCTAACCACTGGAAGGGAGCATAGCCATAAGAACTATCGCTAGGGTTTATAGAAGGAGTAGTTACTAAATCACTGTTGATAGGGTTACTAGTGGGTGCAATTGCAGAAACCCTAACCCTATCATTGAGGCACCTTAAGTGAAGGGATTGACCTAATTTCTAGATATACTAGTGCGCCCTAGCCTAGTCCACCTCTTGGTACTCTTAGCAAGCCAAGATGTCAAGTTTGAGTTTTTGATCAAATCTAGGGTTGACCAAGTCAAGGAAACCATGACCTATTCTATGAAGTCAGAAAACAAGTTATATAGGGCTTCTAACCTCAGAGCGTGGAAGAAAAGGATTGACCTCATCCTTGCCAAGAATAAAGTGTTGTATATCGTGAAAGGAAAGATTGTGGAACCAGAGTTTGAAGAAGGAAAAGAGAAGGAACCACAGAACATTGCAGTTATGGAGAAGTTCAGAGACAGTGAAATCAATTCCATGAGTATCATAGCGGAATCTATAAAATACCACTTGATACCCTACATCTCCCATCTTGACTCATCGAAAAAGATGTACGATGCCCTAACAAACCTCTTCTCAGTCAGAAACATTGGAAAAGTAATGGGTTTGAAGAATAAGCTCTGTGACATGAAGATGAATGATGATGACATCATAACATCATACTTTGTGAGGATATCTCAGTTAAGAGATCAACTACAAGCTATTGAAGAGATCATCTCAGAGAAGGAATTGGTAAATATAGTGCTCAATGGTCTTCCCAAGACATGGGATGCATTTTCCACTAGCATGAACACAAGGAAGGAGTATCCTACATTTGAAGAACTTTGGACTTGTTGTGCGCAAGAAGAATAAAGGATCAATGCAAAAGAGAAACCTCAAAAGAAATATGATGATCAAGCCTTCACAACAAAGTTCAAGCATTTCAGGAATAAAATTTGTTTTGGGTCCAGAAAGAAACCAAATCAAGAGAAAGATATGTCAAGAATACAATGCTTCAATTATCGAAAGTATGGTCACTACAAGAATCATTGCCTTGAGTTAAATAAAATGAAGGAAACACACAAAGCATCAGTTGTCGAAGAAAGGAAACCCTCAAAGAAATCGAAGCAGGACAAAACATACTTCTTCTTCTAAGACAAGGTAAGAATACTCTTCATAGTTATTGTATATACCATATCTTCTGTACATATATTGCATATCCATTTCTTAGAATATAACATGTTCAAAGAAAAATTATACCTATGGAAGAACAACAAGATAAGGATTGCTATCATTATGACTACAAGTTAGACAATACACATGTAAGGATGAAGTACATCAAACAATTCATATGGAAGTTATTACATAAGTAACAACTGCAAGATAAGTCGAGATCAGAATCAATCTTGAAGAAACCTAGAATAAGTAAAGATAGAAAGAAGTCAGCAATCAAGAGGAAATTGGAGAAAGACTTATGACACCTTACATAAGGCAATAAGGATGCAGACAAAAGTGTGGATTATGTTAGATGGAGGGTGCCGATTATATACTCCCAAAAGTAAAACATGCACTCATACATGAAGCAAGGATTAGGAGGGAGCTAATCCTATGATCCATTGAAGATGATGAAGTATATATCCATGGTAGCAACCATGAAAAGAAGTACGTGTTCTGTTTGACTTTAGAAGAAGTCTTCTTCGAAAAGAAGCCTCAAAGTATCCCTGGTTTTCCATCCACATCCATGATCCTATGATGAAAGGAAGAAGGAAGAATCTTCAAGGCATGATATCTATAGAAAACTCCATGAACTCAAGAGCTAAAGAGAAACATGAGGAAGAACATGAAGATTCCAAGAGAGAAATAAAAGACAGAACAACCAGTCAGTGTATCAAGAATCACAAGACTACCGACCTAACATGAACTCACTAAAAGAAATCAAGCAGAGGAACTAAAAGTTGTGATGTAGAACAGTGTATGGAAAATTTATGAATGAAAGCATTGCGAGATCTAGAACTAGAGGTTCTCCCAGATGGAGGGAGAAGACTATGATGATTGTTCATTCCAGTAAACTAGACATACCTCTGCATGAGCCGTTATATCGTCCGCAATATCGATGGGTTGGAGATAACATCAGACAAATGTAAGGATTGTTCTCCTCAATAGAGTAATCAAACAAAGAAGTGTATAGCAACCTAAAGGTTTTGAGGTATACCAGAAGGAGACTCTTGTATGCAGATGGAAGAAGACAACTTGGTAGAGAGCCTCCAATGCACAGTAGAAGCATGGTGAAAAACTTTCTATAACAAAGATACTGTATGAGAATAGTTACTCAGAAGCTCAGGATGATGGATTGATAATCCATGACAAACCCTCATGATGGTAGAAGAAGTACCACTTGGATATGTTCCAGTTTGACCCTTGCAGGAAACAAAAGATGTCATGAGCTAGCAGGAAACAAAAGATGAATCCAACAATGATTGATCAGAGATATATGAATCCTTCAGAGAATACCAGTGTTCCAGAAAGACCAAAGTACATTGATATCAAGCATTACACTCTCCGTGATGAAGTCTAGAAAAGAGAAAGTGGTTCTCAAATATATATCTCCACAGATGAGCAGATAAGCAAACATTTTGGTAAAAACTCTGTCCAAGATAAAAGAGTTTGTGTACTCAAGATGGAGCTCGTGGAGACATATTCCTTATTGAAAAAGGAAGAGATGACTCCTAGGTTGGGAGGGAGCACTGTTGTGTTATTGATTTATGGACAATCATTTTTCAGTTCGAAAAATGGTCCAGGATGAGCAGTTCCTTTCCAGTTCGGAAAGTGGTTTGAGATTTCTGATGAACAAGCATTTTCCAGTTCAGAAAATGGTCCCGATCAAATGGTCATTTTTGGAATGAAAATGATTCGATGGATTGCTGATGTACCATAGACAATGATTTACCATTGTGGTTAAAATGGGGAATGGTCTAGGACAATCTCTCTTCTTGAGGGTTACTCAAGAAGACTAGTCCGCCTCGTCGAACAATCATTCTTTCGAAGCTCACAGTTGTGAGAAGTTTCGAAGAATGGTCCATTTTGGAGGTTGGTGCAGGACAACCATTTCCTTTGGAAATGGTCCAGATAGTCATTCCCTAGGGAAGATTCATTCTCTCTAGGATGCACTTTGTTCAGTGTCGGATGAATGGCCTAGATAGGTGAATGGTCTAGGTTCAACAATCAGGGACATGCATTCCCTAGGGCAGGCTCATTCTCTCCAGGTTTCACTTTGTTTAGTGCCGGAGTAATGGCCCAGGGTGGGGAATGGTCAAAGCTTAGAAATCAGGACAATTATTATTCCTTGCTTCAGAATAATAGTCCAGATAGCTCATCATTGATGTTTTACCTTCTAAGGGTAGATGCTCTTCCAAGATCTCACAGATGTGAGTGGAAGAATGGCCCAGATAATTCAGTTTATATCATAACAATGTTTTGTGTGCAGGTTGATATCAGATGATTGTTATGGAGACTGTATGCATGTAGACAATATATGTATGCTATTGTGGTGGACGTGTTCCACTAATTGTGACTATACATCACGAATCAAGTATCTATGTGTTACTTGGTGTGATAGTGTACCACTGGATTGTAGTTGTGTAATACTATGTATAGGCACAATTGTGTTCTATTGAATGATATTGTTCTGATTTCCTTGAAGACTATCAACAGTGTTGGAAATGATTATCACCTAGATGGATGATCAAAGGACAGAGATTTCCTAGACGGAAAATGGTTCAAAACATTAATTATTCTAGGACATATGTCCAGATTAGAAGAATGGCTCTTGTCTCACTCTGTGGTGTGAGTGACTTATCCAACATCATGTCTGATTACTTAGATGGAATATGGTTTTGAGAGATGATGCAACTGATGACACTGATAGTGATGATGGTGCTCATGATCTAGTCATGAGATAGTCTATACGACTATGTTGATGCTACCAAGTAAATGGTATGTTTGTTCTCAAGACCAGTACCTTCAAATACCTCCCTATTTAGGAGGGAGTGTTGATATTATGGTAGTTGCGTGAGGTATTTACCTCCACGGGTAAACCTGACGAGTATAGAGTATTCCGGGAAGCAAGAAGAAACCCTAATTGATTGGCTAATAACCCTAGAAGATAAGTCGACTCAAAGGAATGACTTGTACTAGGTTATTAGTATCCAGAATAAGAAGTTGGCCCAGGAAGTCTGCTAGATTTAGTATAAATACAGGAGGCTAGTCTTCATTTTGGCAGGAATTCTCAAAATTGTAGAAGCAAAACTTGTGCGCACTGCAGTTGGCTAGTTTGTGTGCAAGTCGGGAGGAGAGCTATTGTTGCAGCTGCTGCAGCTAGAAGATTTTGGTTTTGGTTTGGACTATCTCTTGGTTATGGTTTGGACTATCTGATCAACTTTTGTTTGATGCACTATCCTTGGAGAAGGGTGCATTACCCTTTGTTTGGCTATCTAGCCTAGGGTTTGCTTTCAGAATGATTCTCTTTCAAGGTTAAGGTGCTCGGAGGGTGGCTTCGGCCTATGGTTGGGTGATGATAGTGATATTGTCTATGGTAAAACAAGCACATTCTAACAGAAGAAGGCCTTGACGTCGACTCCCTTATTGAGCCTTCCTGATTACGGTTGGGATTTCTTGCTCTATCTCACAACCTCTAAGTCCACCATTGGTACGGTGCTTATCCAAGAGGAAAATATGCATAAAGAGCACATCATACACTATCTTAGAAAATAAATTTCTGGTCTTGATATTCACTATTATCACATGGAAAAGTTGGCCTTGGAATTTGTTCATGCTGTCCAATTTTTATGACATTATATACTCTTGCATAAGAACACCATTATTTCTGATGCAAACCCAATGCAACATATATTGAGCGATTAGATCATTGGGGGTAAGTACTCGAAGTGGATAGTTATCTTATAAGAATTTGACTTGGGGTTTGTCTCCTCCAAGTTGAAGAAATATTTGGCTTTTGCTGAGTTGATGTCTGATTTTCCCCGAGTTAATGAACGGCCCGTGGCTAATGAATATTTCCTTGATGAATTATTATTCCTCAATTTCTCGTTTGACCTCGGGTACAGAGATTCCATTATGTGTCTCTGAAGCCAACATTTCTATCCTTGACTATCCCGTGATGAGTGCTAGTGCATATGCCATCAGGCTAGACACTACCTGATCATCGATGACACTCTTTATTCTTGTTGGGTTGATTTTACCTTGCGTCAATGTCTTATCCATGAGGAAGTTAAATGGGTCTTGAATGAATACCATGTTGCATCTTGTGATGGTCATCTCTCTGGGTTAGCCACTGCCAAGAATATTTTTCTTATAGGATACTTTTGTCTCATGATATTCAAAGATTGTATGCATTCCATCTAGAAGTGTCACCTTATCAAATATTTACTCGAAAAATGCATGCTCATCTAGCTCCATTACATCATGTAGTTGTCATCAGTCCCTTCACAAAATGGTGGATTTATTTCACGATTTGTAATCCTACCTTTACTAATGGCCATGGTTACATCATCATGGCCATTGAATACTTCACCAATTGGGATGAGGCCTTGCTACGTTTTCTAATGATAGAATCACTGCTGCTTTATTCCTATTCAATCATATCATTTCTTGGTTCGGAGTACCTAAAACTATTATGATAGACTATGGGTCTCATTTTTGTAAAAATATGATAACTAAACTAGCTTCTAGGTTGGGTTTTTCTCATGAGAACTCAACACCCTATTATGCTCAAGCCATTTGGAAAGTTGAACCCATCAATCATGTCCTAAAAGCCATGATCTAGAAGATGTTAGGGAAAGACAATACTAACAAGAACCTTATGATATTTTCATCATTATGGGTCTACCGAACCTCATCCAAGACTACCATTGGGTTTATACTATTCCAAATTGGTTATGGTTTGGGGGTAGTCCTATCGATTGAATGTAAAATCCCATCTTTGAAGCTATCCATCAAACTCTTGCTTGATACCTCCATAGAGAAATAACATCTATTTCATTTGGCCTTGCTTGATCAACAACATCATGATGTCGCATTAGCCAATGAGACTCATAGGAAGTGGGTTAAATCCAAATATGACAAATATGTTCAACCTTATGTCTTTTTGGAGGGTGAATTGGTTTTGTCTTATGACTAGTACCACGATACGTTATGAGTAGATAAGTTTGAACCCCTTTGGCATGGTCCTTACATTTTAAATGCATTTTGTGTAAAGGGGACTATGAGTTGGTTGATTTTGATGAGAATCCTCTTTCAGAGCCTCGTAATGGGATCTACCTTAAAAAATATTATGCTTATTCCATTTGGCCACATGATGCTTTGTATATAATGTAATTTTTATTTTTGCAGTGGTGTGATTTTCCTTTATGTGTGTATTTTGTCTCGGTTTGATGCTTATCATGCTTCATGCTTGATTTGCGAATTTCATCATCCACCTCTTCCTACGCAATATTTGTAGCAGTCAGGGTTGAGCTATGTTTGTGTCAGTTGTTGTGTGATATTTGAGGTGTCCAATAATGGTGGAAAATATGGCCGAAGGAGGTCCACATTGAACACTAGGTACAAGCCAAGGAAGGGTGGAGTGTTGAGCTCAAAAGAATTTCTACCCACAACCTTGGTGATAGTGTAAGGACCATAGTGAAGTGGGCGGAGCTTATGATGGGGCCCTGTGAGATGCTCATTCTGAAAATGTAACCAGACTTTGTCTCCAACCTAAAACTGGTGCAGTACCCTGTGTTGATCATGGTGCTGCTTGTACTTAGCATTGGATTTCTGAAAAATCTCCTAGACCTATTGGCGGATGTGTTGAATTGGCCCAATGAATCTGGTGGCCTTTTTTATCTCAGAATGAACATGGGAAGAGTCTATTTGTTTGGTGGCAAGAGGTAGTGTAATATCAATGGGACCCAAGGGTTGGAATTCCAGCCCCACCTGAAATGGGCTATGGTCGGTGGAGCTATGGAGAGTTCTATTGTAGCCGTGTTGAACATAGGGGAGACTCTCATCCCATGTATAAGGATTCTTAGTGTTGTACATGCATAGGATGTACACACTCATCCAATTGATGAACTCTGTTTGGCCATCTGTTTGGGGGTGGAAAGCAGTGGATTTAGTGAGCTTGGTGTCCAATAGTGACCAAAGACTCGACAAAAATGTGTTGAGGAACCTATTGTCCTGATCGGAGATGATGGTCTGTGGTATCACAAAATGGACCTACACTCGTTCGAAGAAGAACTTGGCAGTATCTGCCACTTTGATATACTTCTTGCAGACTGTGAGGATGGCCATATTCGAAAACCGATCAATGATCACAAATACAGAATCATTGCCTTACTTGGTGGATGAAAGGCCAGACATGTAATTCATTGACATGGATTCCCAAGGCTTCTCAGGAGTAGGAAGAGGGGTGTATAAGCCTTTCTTCTTGATGGCTAGTTTGGAAATGGCACAAGAAGTGCAATATGTGATATACTTTCTGACATCCTGTCGAAGTTTTGGCCAATAAAAATGTTTTTGAAGAACGACCATATTTTTCTCCATGCCAAAATGTCCTGCCATTCGACTGTAGTGGGATTCCTAAATCATCTTTGCATGCTCTCTTGTAGGAACAAAAAGATGTCCCAGATGGCATAATAGTACATCTTGAATGTGAAAATTGGTGACAGTCACGCATGTACCCAAGAGATGGTAGGTGGTGGGGAAGTCTGGATATTGCTGATAAAGTTGGGGCCACTGAAATGCCTCATGGCCACAGGAATGGAGTAAAGTGGTGAGTGCAGCCATGAGAGGTCGACTGAGGAAGTCAACGAAATGATTTGAGATCCCTATCTTATAATTGATGTTGAGATGGAATTGCTGCAGGTAGGTGGACCACTTCTGATGGCAGACATTCTACAATTTCCCCTGTGTTTGTATGAATTGCAGAGGCTTGTGATCAGTGGTGATTATCATCTCCTTTCTTAGAATGTAATGTTTCCATTAAATATAATATTGTACAATAAAATACATTTCCTTGTCATAGGTGGGGTATTTCTCGACAATATCTGAGAGTGTCTCACTATGGTATGCCACCAGATGACCGTGCTAAGTGAGAACTACTCCTACAACATATTTAGATGCATAAGTCTCAATATCGAATGGTTGTTGTAGGACGAGAAAGGAGAGTACTGGATTTGAGCACAAGCGATGCTTCAGATCATCAAATGCTCGTTGTTGTTTATTCCCCCACATGAACTTTTCCCTACCCACGCCCTTGGTCACTTGGCTGAGGGCCCATGCAATATGGGAGAATCCCAACACAAACCGTTGGTAGAAGTTGGCAAGTCTCAAGAAGCTCTGAAACTCAGTTAGTGTGGTCGGGGCTGGAAAGTCGCGGATGACTTGGATATTAGTTGGATCAACATGTACCCCATGCTCATCAACAATGTAGCCCAAGTATTGGACCTTGTTCATGCCAAAAGAGCATTTTTCCAAGTTGGCATATAGCTTGTGTTGTCGCAGAGTCCTCAAAACCTGTTGAATATGCCACATGTGCTCCACAATTAAATGATAGGTGCTAGCTCCCTCTGCTTCTTCCCTCACACTTTTTCCATTTTAAAAACAATTAAATGACAGGCGCTAGCTCCCTCTTCTAAGCGCATTTCCCTCATATGACCTTGGGTTGTGACCCAAGGATTAACCGAAAAGGCACTAAGCCTTCAGGTTTCAGAGCCTCTGGCAACAAACATTTTCTTCCAAACTCCCGAAGTGATATACCCCTGAACTCACGGGATTTCTCCATGTGTCCATCCCCATATAAATGGTCAGGATGTGTCCTGCCTTCATGGCTTCGGTCACATTTCGGTCAGCACTCCCATTTCCTTTTTATTCTAGAGTGCCTTTCCTTCGAAGTGACAGATCTCACATCACATGTCCTCTTTGATCTAGTGGTCATGATCTCTCCTCGCTCTTCGCCTTTGGAAGAAATGAATGTTGGACTAGCTCCTTTCTCTCCAATATATTCTCCTTCGAACTAGATCATGTGATGACACATGTCCACTTGATATCAATGATTCAGACCTATTTGACCACCGGAAATTCGACAGAATGAGATTCTGATACTCGTAAATTTCCTAGAACTCTAGTTTCTTGGACCTACAAATATCTTGACACCTATCCATTGTGGGAAAAAAGTCATGATTGCTTTGCTCCTTCGAGACTTCGACGGTCCCACTCCTTGTACACCCATTAAAATCTTTGAGTACACAAATTTCTAAAGGATCCTTAAGGATATCCTTTGCATAACTATCCCAAGTCTCAAAGTTGTCAGCACTTTGGCGATCCCTTGCTATATCTCCACCATAGGTCCTTTAAACTATTCCACCTATGGGATTTCCATCACTAGACCTCCTAAGCTTATCTTCCCGAGGTATATGAGACCTTTGTCCTCCCTTTTGGTGTGCTCCTCCCACATTGTAAAATGTTTGGACTTAGAAACTTTCTAAGTTTCCTTCCTCGGTACTAATGGTTTCTATCTCTCTTGAACTTGGATTCTAGAGGTATATGATACCTCCACCTACCCTCTGTTCACTCCCTTCAAAATTTTAGACATTCAAACTTAGAAAATTTTCTAAGTCATTTCTCCTCAAAGGTTCAAATCACTATCTCTCCTGAGCTTAATTCTCCAAGGTTTTAAAACCTTAGGTGCACACCTTGCGACCTTGGAACTCTGGAACACTTGACTATTCTCCCCTTAACCAAGAGTCCGAGAAAAATGCAGCCTGTGCACTCCTTGCATGGCTCTGTGCTTTTCTCTACACTACTGCTATCAAAGATTCAATGTTATCTCTCCCTAGATTCTCTGAGTTAAACTTAAATCTATCAACTCACTCCTTGCAGACAATATGCACTCCTTGCACGAACTCTCAGAAGAGAAAAAAATTGAAACTTATTCTAACTCTATAGATTCATGTATCTAATCAGAAAATGCATTCATAAGAACAAGAACAAGTATAAACAAAGAATTTAAATGAACAAAAAGCCTACCATTCATTCAGATAAACACAATAAAAACAACACCAAAGATTTGGATTTAAGATTCTCTATTCTATTCATTCAAGTGATAAAATATACATAGATATAAGCAGTCCTCCACTGCTCCTTCAACAACTTATACAATTCTCTCTGGCTCTCAACAATGACAACTCTCTCTCTCTCTCTCTCTCTCTCTCAGAAATGACAACTATCACAAATAAGTAGTAACAACTTTCACAAAATGAGCAACATCAACCTTCTTTTGGGCATAAGATACAAATATTTATACAAGGGATGATTCATCAAGATTTTCCCCCCAACAACCTAATTTCTATCATATCAGGATTAATAACATTTATGGATTTAATAACATTTACAAAAAAGATAAGGGATGATATGCAACCTCTATACAATACATCCTTTACATTAAAGTGATCTTGATCCGAGAGGATCTTTGGGGATGGCCTCAACCTCCAATCATTAATTACATTATGTTTCATAAAAATTATAAATTCAAAAAGGTGTTCTCTCCTTTGTAGAATTCAAATCAACTTCATGCATGCGCTAGATGATGTGCTTCACTTCATCCTATCCTCCTCTTTTAATGATGATGTAAATTCTCTTGCATCATACTCCTCTGGCCAAAAATTCATGGACTCCTTCTTGCACTATCTTTCATTTATTTGAAATGTCTTCTTCACTTACCCAACTGGCATCCTCTTCTGGATGGCCTTTCCACTTAATCAAACATTCAAAATAAGTCTTTCTTCTGATCCTCTTGCCAATCCTTTGATCTATAATATTCTCTATTTGCAGATTCTCTGCTACATGCATTTGTTTTTCCCATATGATGTCCTTCTAATCATCTAATCCTCTTGTTTCATATTCCCTGTAAGGATACAAATCTACAACATTAAAAATAGGTGATATTCCCACATTGTCTGGAAGCTCAATTTCATAAGAATTTGCTCCAAACTTTCTAAGGATCTTGCATGATCCTATCTTTTTCATTTTCAGTTTTTCATATGTTCCCCTTGGGAACCTATCCTTCCTAAAGTATTCTAATACTTGATCTCCAACTTCAAATTGAAGCTCTCTCCTATGTTGATGAGCTCTGTCTTTGTACTTCTTGCTACTGTCTTGTAGCTTCTCCTTCATCTCACCATGAAGTTTATGCATCTCTGTAGCAAAATCTGCAGCTCCTGCACTTCTGAATTCATTTTGTCCCAAATTTCTTAGTTATGATATCCCTCTTGGGTGCATTCCATACACTATCTGAAATGAAATTCTTCCTCTGCTCCTATTTGGTGAATCATTGTATGCAAACTCTGCTTGTGGTAGAATCTGATCCCACTAACTTTTATGCTCAGTGACTAAGCTCCTAAGAAAATTCCCTAAACTTCTGTTTACCACCTCATTTTCCCCATCTGTCTGAGTATGGTATGTCGAACTGAAGGACAAATTTGTCCACAAATTCCTCCACAACTTTCTCCAGAAATGACCAACAAATTTGGTGTTCCTGTCTAAAACAATGATTTTGGGCAAGCCATGTTGCCTCACAAATTCTTTAAAAAACAGACTTTCTATGTCTGTAGCATCATTATTTTTTTGGCATGGTATAAAGTGTGCCATCTTGGAAAACCTTTCAACTACCACAAATATGGAATCACATCCCCTCTGGGTTCTTTACAATCCCAACATAAAATCCACGCTGATAACATCGCAAGGCCTATCTGGAATAGGCAATGGTTGATAAAGACAAATGTTATGTTGTCTTCCTTTTGCATACTGGAAAATTATGCATTTGTTCACAAATTTCTTCACTTCAGATCTCATACTTGGAAAATAGTATGAGCCACTCAATCATGCAAATGTTTTTTCATGGCCAAAATGTCCTGCTAGGCCTCCACTATGCTTTTCCTTTAGTAGATTGTCTCTCATTGAGCATTTTGGTACGCATAACTGGCTTCCTTTAAACAACAATCCATCCTGAATTAGATATTCTATCCATGGGCTTCTGTCCCTTAACAAAGTATTTTCACATGCCTCATAAGCCTCTTTAAAATCTGGATCTTCTTGGTATATTCCCTTAAGGTGTTCAAACCCCAAGGTCTCCACTTTGAATTCCTGCATAATCAAACACCTCATACTCAAGGCATGTACAAGTTTTTTTGCACTACCATAAATATGCTTGATAACAAAAGTGAAATTTTGTATAAATTCCACCCACTTTGCATGCCTCTGATTCAACTTCTCTTGTCTAGTAATGAATTGTAGAGCTTGATTACCACTGTACAACAAAAATTCTTTGGGAATAAGATAATGCCTCCACTTCTTTAAGGCTTGAATCACTGCATAAAACTCTTTATCATATGTGGAGTAATTATTCTTGGTATCATTCAACTTCTCATTGAAATATGCAACAGGTCTGTTATCTTGACTTAAGACCGCTCCAATTGCTAATCCACTAGCACCACACTTTACCTGGAAGGTCTTCCCAAAATGTGGCAGAACCATAATTGGTTATTCTATGATCTTATCCTTCAATATCCTAAATATTTTCTCAGCCTCTTCTATCCACTTAAAAGGTTTGTGTCTCTTCTTCACATTTTCTAATATTGGTGCACATATACCACTAAAATTCCTAATGAATTTCCTGTAGAAAATTGCTAATCCATGGAAACTCCTTACCTCAAATATACTCCTTGGTCATGGCCAATCTATGATAGTGCTCACCTTTTCTGGATCCATATTCATCTCATTTGAATAGATCACAAAACCCAAATATATGAGTTATGTCTTCATAAAAGATGTCTTCTTTAAATTTATTAGCAACATCTCTTGCTGCAACCTTCTCATCACTAATGTCAAGTGTCTCAAGTGTTCCTCAGTTTTACTAAAGACTAGTATATCATCCAGATATACAATGACAAATTTACCTATGGAGTCTTTAAGTACTTCATTCATCAACCTCATGAATGTTCTTGGAGCATTTGTTAAGCCAAATGGAATAACAAGCCACTCATACAACCCTTCATTTGTCTTGAATGTTGTTTTCCATTCATCTCCTTCTCTCATCCTTATCTGGTGATAACCAATTTTCAGATCTATCTTTGAAAAATAACTTGCTCCACTCAAGAAATCCATCAAATCATCCATATTGGGTAAAGGAAATTTGTACCTGATAGTGATCTTGTTGATGTCTCTAGAATCTATGCACATTCTCCATCCTCCATCTTTCTTAGGACTCAATACAATTGGCACTGCACATGGGATTAGGCTCTCTAACTAAACCCTTTTATAATAGATCTTGGACATGATCCTTAGCCTCTTCATTCTCTTGAGGTGTCAATCTATATGCTTATTTTTTAGGAAATATTTCTCTTGGAATAAGGTCAATGTGATGACTGATGCTCCTAATGGGTGGTAATGAGCAAGCTAATTCATCCACCACTATATCAACAAAATTTTCCAGTAGTTCTTGCATTTCTTCAGGAAGATCGTCCATAGAAGTACTGGTAAGGATTACTCTAGGATTTCTCACCACAACAAACTATATGTATTGTTCCTTCTTGACTTCATTCAAGAGCTCCTTCCCACTCATGAGAAGTATTCTTGGGCTAGCTTCTTCCTTCCCCTTCTTATCCTCTATTGGAAACAACATGTGTGTCCTACCATTCTTCTCTAGTGTGTAAGTATTCTTCCTCCCATCATGTATGGAATTTCTGTAAAACTGCCATGGTCTTCCCAACAAAACATGACAGACATCCATGGGTATTGCATCACATAAAATATCATCTTTGTATCCTCTTATTTTAAATTCAACTTGGTGTTGTTTACTTACCATTACCTGTTGTCCTTTTTGAATCCATGATACCTTATATTAATTTGGATGTGCAGTTGTTTCTAGCTCTAGTTTTTCCACCATCTCTATGGATACTAGATTATCAGTGCTCCCACTATCAATTATCACCTTGAAAATTCTATCCTTCGTCTTGCAAGCAGTCCCAAACAAATTTTTTCTGTGTACTGGTGCTTCCACCTCCTTCTCTAGTTTCAAGAGAATTTTCCTCATCATGAGAGATCTTCCATCTTCAGTAGCTTCTTCTTCAACATTCCTTTTCTATGCTTCATAAATGTGAGCTTTTACTCCTTTTGTATCTTTCTTTTTCTTAGGAAAATCCCAAGACATATGTCCTGTCTTTATATAGGCAATCATTTCACCTCTCCTCCTCTTCCTCTTCCTCTTCCTTGAGGAAAAACATTTCTTCCACCATATTGTCTTCCTTGGGAACTTCATCCTTTATCTGTATGACTGTGAAACTTTCCAGTCTCATCCTTGGACTTCTGAGCCTTGTCATGGAAAATTTACTTATCTCTCTGTGGGCTTCTTCCTCTGCTTATTTGTCTTTTCTTTCTGGCCAATTTCTCCTCTTCTTTCAGGGAAGCCTGATAATCACCTTCAACTTTACTCATATTCACCATGTTGATTTCATCCTGGATTTCATATCTTAGTCCATTAATGTATTTGGTAGCCTTCTCCTCATTGCTTTCATGATGTCCATCTCTAATGTTCAGCTGATAGAACTCTTATGTGTACTCTTTTACTGTCAAACCCTTCTGTCTCAGGTTCTGTAGTCTCTTGAACATATTTATTTGATAGTCTTTGGGTATGAATTTCTCCTTTAGCTTGGCTACCATTCAGTCCCAACTTTTAATTTTATGTTTGCCTTTGCTTCTTTGGTCAGCCTGTAGTTCATCCCACCATAGTGTTGCGTGCCCTTTTATCCTTGTGACAACATTTTTTAATTTCTTCTCATCATCGACCTCCTCTTAATCGAATTATTTATCCATTGCTCTTATCCACTCCAACAACTCCTCCACATACAAATTTCTATCATACATTGGGATTTCCATTTTTTCTCTAGCTCCCATTTTTACAACACCTCTCAGTAGGCATTCTTCTGCAACATCTTCTTATGCAGCTCCTTCAACTTCTACTTTTTCACTTTCAGCATCATTGATGTCACCTACATCTGGTGCTCTTCTCTATGTTGTTTCCATGGCATATAGCCTTGCACGAAGTATCCTCATTTCCTCCTCCATTGCTGTATTCACTAAAGGTTTGTCCCTTCATCTTCTTGGCGACATGGCACTAGTATTTCTTCACACAGAGCTTAAATTATGGCTATGATACCACTTGATGCAAACCCCATGTGTAAAGTCCTCGACCATCCATGCTGGGCCACACTAAGCCAGAGCACTCTCACTGTTCTCTCTGCAAAACATACTGTAACATTTCCTAGTATACAATTGAGCTATGCCACATAAATTTTCTAACTGCATGCAATTAAAACATATGCACACACAGAGCTCTTGCAGAAGCATTATATAAAAAACATATCCATACAAATACATCTATAAATACACAGATTCACACTGAAATTACCATAAACATACACAACGGATTCATACTAAAATAAAAGTAAACATACACATGCAACATATACAAGAAATACCCATAAATTTACAGACAATCATAACCATGCATAAGATAAACCCATAAATATAAGCACGTAAATAACAATGCAACATGTAAATTTATCACCCAGATTGGCACTTATCTTGGTAAGAATGTCACCAAATGCGTGCAGACCTTCCACGAACCTCCCAGTCTTAGACCATACTGTTCATCACTCTCAACAATGAGTTACCCCCGAGTTGGGACTAAAATCCACCTGGGTAAAGGGATTCCTAACCAGGCTAAAGGCTCATAGACAACAGGAAAGACTCCGTCTTAGGTGCCATCTCAACTAACAACCTAAAGTCCCTCATTCCCCACATGCCTGTCTCACTTAGGAAGTGTGCCCCTTCTCTGCTCAACAGTCCTTCAGCTACCCCACTTCCTTTCCGGTCTTCAACAACAGGCTGGACAAAAGTCTCAGAGCACTGCAGCTGCAGTTCATCACCTTCAGGAAATCAATCCCCAACAATTCTCTCACTTATAGAATTTCTCACAGGCCTAACAACCCGCTTCTTCAGTCCAACTCCCAAGATAAGTAGATACACCAACACAAATGGCTATGGATACGAGTTCAGGTACAATGATGAAGATACAAAGGATAGCTCAATGGGTGTGAATACTCATGGATGATTGACTAGATGACTGAATGATGGTTAGTATGATGAATGAATGATGGAAAAGATGATAGGAAATGAACTAAGTCCCAACAGTATGTATGCATTTACCCAACTTGACACTTGTCATGTTGGGAGCTACTTTGGCCCACTTGTACCCAACTTTAGAACTTAGGATAAAGTAATTATCCATACTTTATATTTAAGAAATATTAATATAATATTACTTTTTGTCTTAAGCTTCCTAGCTTATCCCATTTCCTTAACTTAGCCCCTCCCTTTCCCTAACCAGTGGAGTTTAGTCCCCCATCTCTTTTATCGTGGTCGGTCTGCACGTAGAGATGTATTTTATGTTAATTATGAGACATGTACAAGAATAGGCACACTGGCCTCTAACATATAGGCTCTCCGACCTAATCAAAACATAAGCATCCTAGCTTATAATAACTTGTCTCACCAGCCTATAAAACACAAAATATACACAAAGGCTCGCTGGCCTCACAATCGCGCACACTTAAGATGTTGCACACGGTATCCTGGAATGTGAAAACTTCCTCATTTTACTGCGCAGTACATGCGTGCACTATGTCATGAAATGTGCATACAAAATAATATCAAAACAAATCACTGACTTAAGTTTCATTTTCATCTAGATTACAATTGGGCGTGGCCTAGGGATATTACACTATGCCTCTCCCAGGGTCTACTCGACCTCCCGGTCAAGGATCGATCAAATTCATAGTCAGATCGAATATTAGGCTCCTGCTGAGCCCCCAAACCGATTTACATAGGCCCCGTTCTTGTTCCCTGTGCAGGTTCTACAAAACCCGCGGGCGTTTTCCTAGCCCTTCTTCTGTTTAAATTTTTTTTAAATGACATGCACTAGTTCCCTCTGCTAAGCCCCTTTCCCTCATATGACCTTGGGTTGTGACCTAGGGATTAACCCAAAATTTTCTAAGCCTCCGAGCTTCGAAGCCTCTGGAAACCAACGTTTTCTTCCAAACTCCTGAAGTGATATACCCCCGAACTCACGAGATTTCTTCACGTGTCTGTCCCCAAATCAATGGTTAGGATGTGTCTCGCCTTCAGGGATTCGGGCGACTTTCGGTCAACACTCCCTTGCCTTTTTCTTCCATAGAGCCTTTCCTCCGAATTGACAGATCTCATACCACACATCCTCTTTGATCCAATAGTCAAGATCTTTGCTCGCTCTTCGCATTCAGCGGAACTGAGTGTTGGAATAACTTCTTTCTCCCAAATAGCTTCTCCTCTAAACTAGATCACATGCTGACACATGTCCACTTGATATCAACAACTCATACCTATTTGACCACCAGAACTTCGAGAGAACGAGATTCTTCTATTAATAAATTTCACAGAGCTCTAGTCTCCCGAACCTCCAAATATGTTGACACCTATCCACTATGGGATGAATGGTCATGATTTCTTCTCTCCTTTAGGACTTCAACAGTCCTGCTCCTTGTACACCCATTAAAATCCCCAAATACACTAAGTGGAAAAAGATCGTTAAGTCTATCCTTCACATAACTATCCCAAGTCTAACGGTTGTTATCACTTTGGCGTTCCCCCACTACATATCCGCCGTAGGTCCTTCAAACTCTTCCATTTAGGGGATTACCATCCCTAGCCCTCCTAATCTTAAATTCCTGAGGCATATGAGACCTTTTTCTTCCCTTTTGGTGCACTCCTCCCGTAATGTAAAATGTTGAAAATTAGAAACTTTCTAAGTTTCCTTCTTCAGTACTAATGGTTTCTATGTCTCCTGAGCTTGGTTTCTAGACATATATGACACCTCTGCCTCCCCTCTGTGCACTCCCTTCAAACTTCTAGACATTCAGACTTCGCAAAATTTCTAAGTCTTTTCTCCTCAAAGGCTCAGATCATTATTTGTCCAGAGCTTAATTCTCCAAGATTTTAAAACCTTAGGCGCACGCCTTGCGACCTTGGAACTCTGCAACACTTGACTGTTCTCCCCTTAACCAAGAGTCTGAGAACAACTCGACCTGTGCACTCCTTGTGTGGATCTATGATTTTCATTGCACTACTGATATCAAAGATTCAACGTTATATCTCCCAATCTTCTATGATTTAAACTTAACTCTATCAACACACTCCTTGCACGAGCTCTAAGAAGAGAAAAAAATTGAAACTTATTCTAACTCTACAGATTCAAGTATCTAATCACAAAATTCATTCATAAGAAAAAGAAAAAGTATAAACAGAGAATTTAAATGAACATAAAGCATACCATTCATTCAGATAAACACAGTAACGACAACACCAAACATTTGGATTTAAGCTTCTCTATTCTATTCATTCAAGTGATAAAATATACATAGATACAGGCGATCCTTTGCTACTCTTTCAACAACTTATACAATGCTCTCTAGCTCTCAACAACAACAAATCTCTCTCTCTCTCTCTCTCTCTCTCTCTCTCTCTCTCATAAATGAAAACTATTGTAGATAAGCATCAACATCTTTCACAAAATGATCAACAATAACTTTTTTGGGGAATAAGATACAAATATCTATACAAGGGGTGCTTCATGGAGCTTTTCCCCCCAACAACCTAATTGCTATCCTATCAAGATTAATGCATCCATCTACTAAGGACTTATGGAGTTAATAGAACTTACAAAAAAGATAAGGGTTGATGCGCAACCTCTATACAATACATTCTTTGCATTAAAGTGATCTTGATCCGAGAGGATATTTGGGAATGGCCTCAGCCTCCAATCATTAATTACATTTCTTTTCATAAAAATTAAAATTCAAAAAGGTGCGCTCTCCTTTGTAGAATTCAAATCAAATTCATGCATGTGCTAGGTGATGTGATTCACTCCAGCCTATCCTCCTCCTTTAATGTTGATGTAGATGCTTCTGCATCAAATACCCAATTTGGTGCGGAGGGTATGGAAAATATTGGTGAAATTGGGTACTGTCTGGTCCCTTTCTTGACGTAGGGTGGTCCATCTGGTGTACTGTTTCTCATAGATTCCAACATGGTAGTATTGTTATTTACTGGCTTCCCGAAAGTAATCCTATGTAGTGGCAACCAAAAATAATGCAAATTCCTCTACGGACCTTTGCTCAGAATAAGTATCCCACCAGTCCTTAACATGGGGGATGACCTTGAGGAGTGTAAAAGTAATATTTTCCCTGTCAGAAAAATTATGGACTGAAAAATACCCTTCGAGCATATTCAACCATTTATCTACAACATTCGCATCTATCAGTCCTTCAAATAATGGAATATCAAAATTTACCTATACCTTGAAGGGGGTTGCATGGCCGCTTGATGAAGATGCTTCTCCTGTGGGAAATCGTCGAGGGATATGCGCAATGTTGTCCATCATTTCATTCCTTTGTCGCGCGAGGGATTCCTCGAGCATAATTTTAATAGGATCTCCTGCTCCATCATGTTTCTTTTCGTACCCCATGGGTTGTTTTCGGTCTTGACACGATTGAAATTTCAATGGATCGATTGGTTCGAATCCAAACTTCTTGTACCTAGATCTTGTTGGTGACATGCATGAAGAAAAATAAATGAAGAGAAGACCTCTCTGATACCACTGATCCGTATTTAGGAGCGGAACGAGCTGATTAATAGACTAAATACAATAAACACAGATATATAAAGAACAACATAGATATCCAGTGAACAATATCTTCTATTGAATAAATGAAATTGGATGAAACTATTAAACTGCAGAACTAAAAAACTTGCTCGAATGGTGGTAGATATCTCTAAGAAGAGATGTGGTTGCTATGCGCATCTATCCGAGAAGAAAAAAATTACAATGAGGCTCTAGAGGATTTTTCAATACTACTCATGAATGAAAAAACCCTAGACATCCAAAAACCTAACCCTAGGAGGTGAAACGCCAAAAGTCATGTGGGCCCCTATGGGTAAGTTGGTACCTCAACTTCCCGGGGTCGTAACTTTTTCACACGACCTCTGTTTTAGGAGTGTGATAGCCCGTTGTAAAAGTCTTTCAGAGAAATACACATTACACTATCAAAATCTAAATTTGTCTATAGTTGGACTATGGTGAGCCAAAAAAACACTATTTAGGGATCCAAAATGGCCCTGGAAGTACAACAGGATGTGATGACCTAAACAGATACAAAATAATCCAGTTGGATTAGGTGAGAGGACACCAGTATCCACCTGGAGGATGTTTAGGGCTTCAGACAGCCACAGAAGTGCAGAACCCACAATTACAAAGAAGTACAAAAGAATGTGTTGAACTAAAAATAAACAAGAGGAGTCAGTTGGAATAGGTTGGTGTTATAACCCTAATTTGCACTAGATATCCTTACCTGACATTAGACCATCTCAGATTCCTTCTTTTCCAAAACACTACTGAACAACTCTTCTTAAAAACCCCCTTTATAAAATCCCAAGCGCCCTGCTCCATTACTGCACATGTGTACATGCTATCTGCCCCAATACAACCCGCGTGTACCTACAAAAGCACAGAAAAAGGAAAGTTGATGACATAAAACACAACTTCGGGTAAGTTAACTAAACCTTTCAGCCATGCATGGCCAGTCATTCGACCAAATACCTAGCTCCTTCTAGCCTATAAAAGAAGGGGTAAAGGTCACGTTTGAAAGGAGGAAAACCATAGTAAAGAAACTATACCCAATTGAGCATTCCCCTTGTCCCAACCTTTAGCCATCCTTGTGCAAAGAGAAGTATAGAGAAAAGTAGTTGGAGGACAGTTGAAGAGGAGCCCAAGTCCAGTTTCAAGGAGCAGTGTCGACCACATATTGCAAGTTTACTCTTGTGAATATTAATACAAAAATGAATACTTTTCTCGTCCCACCATATCATGTGTTCAAGTTGAATGTTTATTTTATGATATTGTCACAACTAACCCAACAATTAGTATATGAAATGCATGTTCGCAGCTTTTTGTTTGTTCATGTGTGAATGCAGGTCAACTTTGGGAGGAGGATTGCAATCAAAGATCGAGTGAAAGAAAAGGGATCAACATCAAATGAAGGACTTAAGGTAGAGTTACCGAATTTCATTTACACCTTTGTATTGCATGAATGTGGGATTTTTGTGTTGGGAGAATAGGAAAGAGTAGAGGCCTTTGAAATGGTCATTTTCTGCATGCATGATTAGAGCCCTTAAATTCTAAGTCCATAGGAGGGATTCCCACCCACAACAGAATTGGCGAACATACTGGCGAGATCTAGGGTTTCTGGGAATATTTTTCTTGGGTATTTAAAAAAACAAATTGGTTTCATTCCTTATTTTTAAAGTTTATGCAAAATTATGAGCTAACAGAGATTCTGGTATTCCATACCAGTTATCTCTGTTTCTTTGCTTGGTTGCATTTTTTTTTTACGAGACCCACAGAGGTACACGCGGCCTGTATAAGGCCTGCATGTGTGTACCCACACCCTACCTTCACACAGCCCGCGTGTACACGCTAGCTGATGAAGTGTCAGTCGCATGTATGATTTCAGAAGATTTCTTTTAGAGAGGCAGTCATCCTCTCCCCTGTCAGAAGTGATCCTTCTCAAGGGTTTTCTAGAACTCATTTTGGGCTTTGTGTTTGTAGTTTTATAGCTTAGGTTCCACCTCAGATTGGTTTTTGTTCTATGAAATTTTCCTTGAATTGTTTTCTTTTTTCTGACAAAGTAAGTTTCTGAGTCTTCAAGAGATTCTAGTTCTCAATACCAGTAGTCTCTGCCAGTGTTTGATTGCTTGTTTTTTCATTTTTGAAGAGTTTTAGAAGTACACACGACCTGCATAAGGTCTACGCGCATGTACACACGCCCTGACTTTACACAGCTCGTGTGCACATGCTAGTTGTTGAACTCTCAGCAGGGTGCCTATGAAGAAAATTTTTTGTTTAAGGAGAGGCAATCATTATTTTCTTTGTCAAGAGTTTATACCTCTCAGGTTTTTTGGTCTCTATCATAGCGGTTAGTAACTTAGGTTTGATCACAACAATAGATTTCTTTTTCAATAAGAAGTTTTTCTCAAAATTTTCCTTTTATAGAGTTTTTAGACAAGTGTGAGAGTCCATTTTAATCTTCTTGTGTGTTATTTTTAAAGTGACTCTCTACGATCTGCGCTTAGGCCAGAAGTTTTATTGGTCTTTACTTGTCGATATTTTTTCTTTTTTCTTTGTGAGCATTCAAATAAAAAAAAAATCTTTGATTTCTTTGTTTAGTTAAATAGTTGTTGGTGTGCATTAGTAACCAGGAAAAGTATTTGCTTTCATAAGTTCTTGATGGTTACTTACACGATAAGTAGCTTGTAGTTGAGTGAAATTATATTTTGAGTTTGTTGTTCAAAGATCTTAGGAATTTTTATTTTGAAAAGTTGGTTAAATAATTTAAAAGAGAAAATCTGAATTTGTCAAGAAGAAGTTATCTTGTTTCCAACTTTCTGTTTATCTTTATTTTCGTCTCTCAAAACATCACTAGTTTCACTTTCATAACCTTTGACTTAAGACAAGCCATACAAATTAACGCTAAATCTAAAATTAATTAGACTTTTTAAGTCTATAGAGTCAACCAACTAGTTTAGGGTTAGGGCCTTGAATTAGGTTGGAGAGGAAACTCTTCAAGGCCATTAAATCAAACTTTGGAGTTTGAGTTAGGGAGTGTCCAAGTCCAGTATCATGAAATTTATCTGGGACCCCCCTCTAACACAAGGGATTAACACGAGGTCACGTGTGGAAAGGTAGAAGAGATAACCCCTCCAAAGCCAGACCAATCGTAGTGGAGAACACATATAGAGGGCTTGTTTTGGGATTCTATTGATTGCATTTGCCACGGATCTTTGTGGGTCTCAAATCCGTTCGAGGTCCTTAGTTGTCTTCTGGACCACTTTCTTTCGATACCCTTGACAGTTTTCAGGCTTGATACCCTTCTCATTGTGGTCTACCCGAATGTCGACTGTACCCACCTGGTGACTATTCGTGCGGTGGCAACCTAGTTTCCTATATGTTTTAGTGACATACACAGGTGACTACGGGGGTATACCGCGGTACCTAGGACATACATCGGGCCACGCTTTGCAGAGTATACCTAGAGGGTGCTTCCGTTTTTAAGTTGCACTTGCACCAGTAAGTTGCTCTAGTGTTGGTTGTTGTAACTGTTCTTCCAACTAGTTTAGTGTTTTCTTGTTTTATCTTATAGGGAATTTTTCTAGTGTGTGATTATTTTTGTTGAACGAGTAGAAATCCCTAGAGTGTCATTGATATTCTCACACAGTGGAGGATCAAGAGCTCTGCCGGTTACGAAGGCTTTTGGTCCTGCCACCGGTTACATTGGAGACACCCCCACCACCTCTAAGGAGAAAAATGGACCAACAAGGGTTGTTTGAAGTGACTGGGTCATAGGAAACCACACTTGACCAACCTCTGTTAAAGGACATTTTGGCACCTTTAAAGCAGGCAGTAATGGAAGAAAATGTTGTCTCTTCTTCTGGGAATCCTAATATTCCCGCCACGATTGTCGTCACCGGGGGTATTCTACCTTCGAACCCACCATCACCAGTCTAGACCACCATGGCCTCGATCCCCTCTACCTCGAGCAGTGGTCCAAGTTTGTCAATGACAATGGCTACTACTCCCTCCGCCTATCGTGCGACATGCCCTCCATTTTCATATGGGATGCCTAGCTCAGGTACGAGTCCTATACTTTCTTTCTCCACTTTACAAACCTTAGGTCTAGGGGCAGGGAGTTCTAACACTCCTCTACAAGGATCCATGGGAGGCCCTTCCACCTCCTATAATGCTTTCCCTTATGGGGGAGGTCATATACCTCCTTCGTCCCCTTCACTTGGAGGAACTCACCAACATTCTCATAATATGCCAATAGGTTCGACACTATTTTCTTTGTTCAAAGAATTTGGTAATAAAACTTTCTCGTCGAATGCTTTCTCGACTAGGGGCAACCCCGGTTATGGACAACCAAATCCTATGCAGGGTACTATTCCTATACAGGGGGAAAACTCAGGAATTCCTTCCAGACCAGGACCTTGGAACTCTTGGCAAGGATCAGTTCCCTCGTCAGGAATGCTGATTGGGGGAAACCCCTTTCACAACAAATGGAACCCCGAGCAAGGCACATGACCTATGCCCATGGGATCGGTATGGGGCAACCCTTCACAAATCCCTTCTAATGCACACCATGCCCAACCGCCTACGTCCTATTATGGGAACCAGCTGATGATGTATCTTCAAATGCCGAATCAATACACTGGTCAAGGCCACGGTTTCTACCAGAATCCTAGCCATTAACCCAACTTTTCCTGACAACCTGGTGCCAGTCAAACTCCAGGTCCCTTTTTCCATGGTTATCAACAACAACCAAAACTACCTTTCTTGGAAACCTTACATTTTCCAGACTTGACAAGGTTGTTGAATGAACCCATCTATCACGATCCACGTTGGACCCCTATGTCGATGAAATTTCCTTTGGACATACCAAAGTTCGAAGCCAAGCCTAACGAAGATCTAGGGGATCATGTGACCACCTTCCATATTTTGTGCTCGTCTAATTCGTTGAAAGATGACTCTGTACAATTGAAATTGTTTCAACGCACTCTCATTGGGAGTGCTACGAAATGGTACATCGAGCTCAACTACTCGAGATATTCTTCCTTTGAAGAATTGGCAATGGCGTTCCTAAACCATTTCCAATTACCTGTGAGATATGACGTTGGCACATAATTGCTGGCCAATTTCGAACAGACTAAAGCAGACCATATCTCTGATCACATCCAAGAATGAATACACTGGAAGAGTTTGATCAAGGTACCAGTCCCACCAACATTCCTTATTGAGTGGTTCCTTAAGTCTTTGGTCCCACATATATCCAAAGATGTCGCAACGTCGAGAGTGTTTTTCGAAGAAGATGCCATCATGAGAGCTGAACATATTGAGCTAATTTATTCTCAGTCTGGTTTATTGTACGAGGTTTTTTCGGATGCACCATGATCTATACTTGATAAAACTAGACAGAGAGTTGGACCACATGCCGATGGTATTTTAGGTTCCGCACAAACAAAGCCCGCGGAACAACTGACAAAAAAATTGCAACAATTGTCTATACAACACACAGCGGCCAACCAAACTACTATTTCGGTTTCTCCCCCTACCCAAACGTCAGATGTACATAGTGTGCAATCGACAAATCTGAAGGCCATCTAGTAGCCTGATGGAAAGAAAAAACAATGCAAGAAGGGTAAGGGGGATAAGAAACCCACTAATAATGCTGGTGGGGGAAACACCGAAAAACGGAAGGTGAAGTATCCATGTACCCTATGCATGGAAGACCACCCAACCCATCATTGTTCTTGACTTGTAGAAGCCCAAAAGTTTGTGTCACAACAACAACCTACTGTGTTAACGAATCCATTTCAACATGGGCAAAACCTAACCCAAGCCTCTACAAGCGCGGAAGGGGGAAGTCAAGGACCCTCTCCGTCTTCGAACAATCCTACATCTGCAAATGTGTATATGATGAAAGGTGATGCTTTTATATCGACTAGAGTGCATGACTATAGAAAGCCAAGCACCTTTGAGAAAGGTAAAGAAGCTGAAATCCCATCTATTCCTCTCCAGATCGAGAAAACTTTGGGTGAAACAATGACACACATCCCAAAAGGTGCGTTCAAGAAAGCTTCTCACAACTAAAACGCAAGGGCTCCCCAAAACTATTATGTGGTGGAGGATTTGTCTAAAACCCCTTGTGCGATGTCTGCTTTGGAGGTCCTCTAGAGCTTCTCTTCCCAGGGGAAAGCTTTGTTAGCTTCTTTAGGATCTATCGAGACTTGTAATCCGGGTACAATCATGCTGGATACAACCAACTTAAAACCTCATCTCCCTTACCATGTAGCATTTCAGATAGTAGTGGATTACTCCATGAAAACTTTTACTTGGAACATTTTCCGCATGATGGTTGATGAGGGTGCCTCAACATGCGTCATGTCGTTGGCATGTTGGAAGGAATTTGGCCAGCCCGTTTTGTCTCCATCACCTACTCTTCTTACCTCTTTCGATGGTCATTCGTTCCAACCACATGGCATCATCCGCTATTTCCCCATGCAGTTAGGAGGGAAGAACGTGTGCGTTGAGGTAGAAGTAGTTGACGCATCCCTCGACTACAATCTCTTGTTAGGTAGGAGTTGGACCTATGCCATGCAAGCAGTGGTCGCTACAGTTTTCCAGGTCTTGTTGTTTCCACACGAGGGCTGGATCGTGACCATTGATCAATTGTCCTTCTCTCGACCTGACCCTTCATTGGGGAATCCGCGGTCCCGATGATTGATAATCCCCAACCGGGCGTCGTCAACGTAGGGGTTGGTTTGTGCCCACCTTTGATGGGTGCTTTCGATTACCCGGCTCCTCAAGGCGATTTCAAGTTCATATCAGACCACCATAGTGTTGATATTTTCCAAGTTTTTTTCGTTTCTCATGACTTACTTCAACGATCCTTGGATTCTTCCTTCTCCATCGGCCATGATGGAAGGGACATTGAACCATGGTATGTCCATGCCCTTGTCCGAAATAGAGGCAATGTACTCTTTAGTCCAGCAAGCTTCAGCCGACACCGATCCAACTTCTGCATAAGATTTAGATCCAATCCCAGAGCCTATTTGGGCTCAAGGTTCCCTCGCTGATACTGATTCGTTAGACTTAGTCTTTCCCTCAAATGAAGCAATCATTGAAGCAATGACTAGTCTGGAAAAACCCTCGGACGATCTCCATCATAGATCATACTTCCTCCCAGAGTTAAGTAGAATCAAAGTAGGGGAATTCACCTTGACTATGACTGGAGATAGGCCTTGTCCTATCAATCCCTTAGCTACACATGAGGTTTATGCCAAGGGTAATATGGCAACTATCGATGAAACTATACTAATTAATATCTCCAGAACCCCTGGTGTCATGGAGAATGTTTTCGTTGGAGCTAATTGTTCCCCTGAAGAGATTCAAATCTACACAGACTCATTTAAAGAATTCCATGACATTTTTTCCTGGTCTTACGAGGAAATGCTAGGCATTGATCCAAAAATAGTCGAACATGAAATCACAACTTATCTGGATGCCAAGCCAGTTCGACAAAAGCTTCATCCAGTTAATCCTAGGAAAGCAGCAGCTATTAAGGTCGAAGTAGAGAAACTTCTCAAAGAAGGTTTTATCTATCCTATCCATTTGACCCAATTGGTGTCAAATCCGGTGCCGGTCAACAAGAAACAAGGCACGATTCGTGTATGTACGGACTTCCGTGATTTGAACAAGGCTTGTCCAAAAGATAATTTCCCCACACCATTCATTGACCAGATAGTCGATGAATGTGTAGGTTGCGAGGCCTTTTCTTTCATTGATGGTTTTTCAAGATATAATCAGATACAAATCAAACCCGAAGACCAACACAAAAATGCATTCATTTGTCCATGGGGTACATTCACATATCGTAAGATGTCGTTTGGTCTGAAAAATGTTGGCGCTACCTTCCAATGGGCCATGCCTTTTTCTTTCCATGATCTCAAGCATATAGTCGAAGCCTATTTATATGATTTAGCATCACACTCTTCTAATAGAGCTGATCATCCCACAAGCCTCCGACTTATCTTTGAGCAATGTCGCTACTTATGGATTCACTTGAATTCAAACAAATGTATCTTTTGCGTAACATCGGGACATTTGTTAGGTTTTATAGTTTCAACAACAGGGATCATGGTCGATCCTATAAAGGTTGAGGCAATAGTTCAGTTGCCTCCCCCACACACAATCCTTCAACTTCAGAGTCTACAGGGAACATCGAACTTTTTGAGGCGTTTCATCGCCAACTATGCCGAGATCACAAAGGGCTTTATGTGCTTATTGAAAAAAGACATTCCTTTTCATTGGGACGATGCCTCTCAATGCTCCTTCGAAGCATTGAAACATGCCCTCACAACTGCCCCTCTGCTTCGACCACCCAATTATAACAAAGATTTATTATTATACTTGGTTGTAGTAGAGTCAACCATCGATATGCTCTTAGTTTAGGAAGATGATTTTCTCTCAGAATATGTGATCTATTACCTGAGCCGAGGCCTCGTTGGACCAGAACTCAATTATTCTCATATCGAAAAACTTGTGTTGGTAGCAGTCTATGTTGTCCAACGGTTCCGTCATTATGTTTTGTTTCGCAAGACCATTGTCATTGCCATTGTGAATCCATTTCAATACGTGTTGACATGAAGGGAAATCGGCAGAAATATTAGTAGATGGATAGTCGTCCTCCAGGATTTTGACTTAGATTTCATTTCGACGAAATCCAAAAAGTTGTTGGTCTTTGTGGAACTTATCTCGGAACTTTCGGTCGAGTTAGGTGATGTTATGCCCGAAGAATCGTCTATTCAAGGAGATATGTTTTTGATAGCATCTTCGAACCCCTGGTATGGATGTATTCTTGTCTATCTCCAGACTTTGAAGTGCCCCACCTCTACTTCTCGTGATGAACGTCGCCATATACGTCATCAGGCCAAGAACTATCTCATCCTCGACGACACTCTCTATCGTCGAGGTGTAGATTGCATTCTTTGTCGATGCCTCACTCATGAAGAAGAATAAATCGTGCTTAATGATTGCCACACTGGATCATGTGCCAGTCATTTGTCTGGGTTGGCAACAACCCAAAATATTTTACGAGGCGGTTACTTCTGGCTTACACTAATCAAAGATTACAACGAATCGGTCAAGAAGTGCCACCCATGTCAGATCTTCTCTCGGAAGATGAGGGCACATCCCGCTCCCATGTTTCCTTTCATCACAGTTGGTCCCTTCACCAAGTGGGGGATTGATTACACTATATGCAACCCTCCTTTAGCAAGGGGGAATCGCTATATCATTGTAGCCGTAGACTACTTCACGAAGTGGGTCGAAGCTATGCCAACATTTAAAGATGATGGAGAGACTGCAGCTCTCTTTTTGTTCAACTAGATAATCGCAAGGTTNTCAAATCTTGGGTTGCGGAAAGAACATTCGTCACCCTACTACCCCCAAGAAAATGGTCAGGTGGAAGCTGTAAATAAATATCTTAAGACCATCCTACAACGAACGATCAATTTGGCCAATTCAAATTGGCATTTGATGTTATACTCGGCATTATGGGCTTACCGAATGTCTGTTAAGAATGAAACCGGTTTCTCACCTTTTCAACTCGTTTACGGGCTGGAAGTAGTCTTTCCTATAGAATGTCAGATCCCGTCCCTAAATTTGGTAGTACAGTTACTGCCAGACAGTTCTCCACTTGAAGAGAAGTTATTATACCTTGAGAAGCTCAATGAGAAACATCATGATGCAGCCCTGGCCAATGAAGCTCACAAACAAAAATTCAAGTGTCAGTATGATCTGTCCGTTCGTCCTTGGATTTTCTTTGAAGGTGACCTTGTCCTGGTCTATGACTAGGATAAGGACTCCCTGGGGGTAGGCAAATTCAAACCCATGTGGTTCAGACCTTTCATTGTAAAAGAGGCTCTAAAGAAGGGCACTTATCGTCTGGTAGAATTTGAGGGAAATGCTTTGCCGAAGCCTAGAAATGGGCTCTACCTCAAGAAGTATTACTCATAGGTAGGTCACCTTGGGTGTATTTTTGTAACATATGTATAATTCCTGTGCATTTTGCATGTTCTATTTTTCACCCCCTTTTCGGTTTTATGGACGTGTCGTGTTGATGTCATATTTTTCACTGTGGCAAATGTCAAGTGAATCAGAGGTGTTCGTTGGGTTTATGGACGGCGCCAACCGACACACTCGGAGGCTTGCTTCCACTGCGTGGGTAATCTACACACTTCAAGGCCAGTTGTTATCTTCAGGAGGTATCTGTTTAGGTGACACCACAAACAATGTTGCCGAATATAGTGCAGTTCTAGAATTGCTGCGTGACACGTTGTCGCATGGTATTTCTCACCTCTGAGTATTTTTAGATGCTCAACTGTTTGTGTCTCAGTTAAATGGAGTGTACCACATTTACGATCCTACTCTACATCGATGGTTCCTTAGGGTATGCCTCTTAGAACGAAGCTTTGATTACATTACATATAGCCATGTTCCTAGGAGATTGAATCAAGTTACAGACACCCTAGCTAATCATGTATTAGATTGGCATATTGCACACATGTAAGGAAAAATACACACACACATGTAAATACATTTATAAACTAGATGTGTTCCATAAATCCACAAAAAGACATAAAAATCCATATATAATATAAAAAACAACAGAGTACATAAGTGGGTGCAAGCGCCTAAAAAATAAAACCAGTAACGAGTCATGGGGATTATGCCCTCAAAAAATATACAAGTAGTGCCCTCGGCACGTGAAAAGTCCAGCCTAACTAAGGATGGGGCTGGTGTGCCCTGTTGTAATAATCAACGGTGTTAGCCAATTGTCGAAAAGGCCGGACCCATGTTCGTGGCGCCCCCACTATGTGAGGCTGCATATATGGTGGTAGATCCTCAATATCTGCCATGGGGATTGTGCGAGTGAGCGACGTAAAATTTCACAGTTGAACCCTCTCAGCCTCACCGACTAGATGCTCTCCTACTGCTGCTGGTCCCCTTGCGGTGGTGGGTGCAGCCCCTGGTCGAGGATGTCGCCTATTCTTCACGTAATCTACTGGTCGCACTGGCCCCACATCTGCACGTAATAGACACATATCTGTCAAATGCTCTGGTATAAAAAATGATATATATAAAAAAAAACATAAAAAATACATATGTTTAACAAAAGACAAACAAACAATGCAAGCTTACCCATCTCTCCTCGCTCCTCGCCGGGAGGTACCAGTATCTTAGGATCTCTTGAGAAGTCAATCCCAGCATAAGGGTAATCCTCTATGACTAGATTCTGTCGTGAAAACCAAACAAAAAAGTCATCATCAAAGGACTCATTGGTCCTTCCTCCCCCCTGTCGTGGAAGCAACACCACCCATCTACATATCGCAGGAAGAGAGGCCTGATGCCCTCGTACCACCTCTCAAGGGATGAAACTGGGCACTATTTCAAATAATAAAGAGAAAATAATCATTCCAAACCCGACGTTCCTCTGATTCCGCAACCGACAGTCTGTTAGCTGCCTCTTCATACAATCTAGTAATGTGGTGTGGTGCTCCAATAAAAAATATGTGCATTTAAGCACTGAACTGCACAGTTCATCTGTGCATGGGATGCCTGATGCAAAGCCTCAGACCTAGTAATCTTCCTGATGAGAAACATGATCGCCTGTAGTGATAAGTCTGATATCTGGCTTATTGGCACTTGCGAGCTCATCCGGTCTGTACCTGCCTCACAATGGAGTCCAATCAACTATGATATATTGTGAGGCCCATAGGGAAACATACGAAAATTTATTGGTTCCCCTCTCCTGGAGAGGCCAGTTAGAAAGTATACATCCTCTGTCGTTGGAACCAACGACTGCCCCTCTAGCATAAAGGCCTCTGCGTCGGGATGCCAACAATAAACCAAGGCATTCAATAGCCTAGGTTGTGCTCGCATGGAAGGACACAAAAATATTTTTAACAATCCACATTGCATTAACACAACAACAACATTAGGGTCTTCACCAACCAGTGCACTAATATCATCACGCTCTCTTTCTCTCCAGTGCACATACATCCTGCACATGGGGAAAGTTTAGGAGGGTTAACTCTTGATTTTTTAACTTTTTTTGCACTAAATGGAGGGTCCACACGGGCTATTGTGATGACAGTCGCGTGTACATGCGGTCTGACATAAGACAAATCGAGTGTACACATGGACTATCATAGGATAGCCCACGTGGACGTAGGGCCAACCTTTTGAAGGTCGACACCCCCCCAAAAAATTGAAACTAAATGCATAAATAAAGAATTGAATTGCAAGATGAGGTAATTTATACTTACTTGGTCCAAGCGGATGGTCGTTTCATCCATCGAGGCTCCCAGAATCAATTCTTTTCACAAAGGGGTAATTTTGGCTTTTAGTCAATTTCTGAACTAACAATGGTAATAACGAGCTACCAACTTCTATTTATAGAGTTTTTGGCCCTTTTTTGTCAATTTTCGGACCCTTTTGTCATTTTTTCTAAACTAAAAATCATTTAAGATGGTTCAAGAGTCTTCTTTGGATGGTCACGGGAAGTATTACTTTGGGTATTGGGATTTGTTTTTTAAGTTTTAGGGCGTTTTGACAGTCCTTTGGTAAAAAGTCATTTTTTCCAACTCGTTGCATTTAAGTTAGGATTACACCTCCACTTTCTGCATCTCGTTGTATTTTCCGCTTTTCCATAGGATCAATCCCACCAAGTTGCGACATGGAACCATTATTGCTTCTTTAGAAATGCTGTAATTTGGTGGTAGAGCTTATCGTAACATGGATGCCCTAGGTAGATCTTGGTTGCATTATGGTGTCCATGTTGTCACTAACGACTATAGGCTCAGGATTCCCTTTTAGTTTTCCTTGATTACGAGTTTGAGCCTGATTTGCATGATTCCTTATCACTCTTGACCTCACCCTCGGGACTCCCAAAGGCATAACGAGTCTTCTTTTAAGCCCTTTTCAGACCCTCTAAACATGAAAATATTGCCGAGCGATCCTGTGGCCTTTCACGTTCGTTAAACTGAAATTTGAAGTCACATCTATCCGACGGTATTTTACCCCTTTTTTGGTCCGTACGGCCAACTGTACGAACAAATGTATACTCTAGAGGCCTTCGGATCTCTAGAAGAGTATTCTCAGGTATAATTTTAACCCTTGTTCGGGCCTGAGGGACTAAATTTACGAAAAAGAAACCCCCATGGAGTCCATACTTAATCTCTTTTCAAACTCCCTAAAATTGAAAAGATCGCCGAGTGACCTTATTATTTCACCCTCGTTAAAATGGTCTAGAAGAACATTCCTGACGGAGTCCATAGTTAAGATTTTTTCAGACTCCTTAAAAATGAAAAAATTGCCGATTGATCTTGACTTTATCACACTCATTAAAATGGTTTTTGAATAGACGTCTTGTCGGTGCTAGTTTACCCCTTTTTCGAATCGACTAGACTACCTTTGAAAAAGGTACCCCATCAGAGTCTTCATTTACGATTTTTCAGACTCTCTAAATATGAAAAACCACCGAGATTACCTTCTCTAGGCTCATTAAAATTACATCGAAGGACATTACCATTGTGTGTTTTGTTAACCACATTTTCATACGTGTGTCTTTGGTCTTATGCCGGCTCCATGTTTCTCTTAACTAAGCCATCTGAAGCATGCCTTATATGCAAGCCCTGTAGCACTTTGCCTCTGCGTCTTGACACCTTTGGCCCTAGGAGGGATTTTTTCTGAGTGTCCTTGCTTTGAACATCAGTCTTGTACTTGCGCCTTGAACTCATATGTTTGTGACACTCATTCCTCCTTTGTAACGTAACATTCTTTTATTCGTTTTCCAAAATTATTGAAAAAGAAAAAAAAATCAAATATACCCCAAAAAGAGGAGGGGAAAAGTATTTTCTTTGTATTGGCAGCACAACGAGTCACCCTTGGATAAAGAAAATTCTTTTGTTTGTTCATCAAGACCTGGGATTTAATATGAACTTAGGAAGTTGTTCCCACTACATTGAGTTGTGTCCTCCTCCGTTTGGTTATTCTTCCAAACATATGGAGAGTTTGTGTTGCCTCCTGCCTCGTGAACTTATGTTAATGCCATGCTACCTGAGTCTCATCATTTGTTGTGCTATTGTCAAAGGGAAATTTTTACCAAGCCTGAGTCGACCCCTTTACAGTTTGTCTCTTGCCCTCATGCCCGACCATCCTCAAAGTCCAATCAAGTCTTTGTTCGAAATCAATGAAGCCTTCATTATGATCATCAAGATTCTCTAGTCCATGACCGATGAACCATTGAAGACCTCTGGGTAGTGAATTCGTACACTCATGTTACACTCCTACCTGAGTTTTGAATATTTTGAATTTGTTGCCTGAGCTCTAAATACTTCATCTCCAGCCATCAGGCCTTATCATCTTCTAGAAGATGGATACTATACATGTATATCTTTTTTGATTTTGAGATGTAGCTCCGCTGTGTATTTCTCGTGGATAAACTTTATATGGTTATATGACATGGATCTACAATGTATTTGATTGGTAGCCATGCTTTTATTTCATCCGGAGCATGGGTATGCCTGCCTTGGTGAGACAATTATTATTTCGCAGATGGCACCTCCCGATTTCTGGTCCCTAGGCTCACTTATCTGGAACGTTGGTGAATATTGATAATGTATTTCAACCGTCAGATGCTCTTTTGACCTCACACATTAGTAGGCATCTATTATAACCCTAATTTGCACCAGATATGCTTACCTAGCATTAGGCCATCTCAGATTCCTTCTTTGCCAAAACACTACTGAACAACTCTTCTTAAAACCCCCCTTTATAAAGGCCCACACGTCGTTCTCCATTACTGCATGCATGTACATGCTATCTGCCCCAATACAACCCGCGTCTACCTACAAAAGCACTCAAAAAGGAAACTTGTTGATGGAACACACATCTTTGGGTAAGTTAAATAAACCTTTCGGCCATGCATGGCCGGTCATTCGACCAAATACCTAGCTCATTCTAGCCTATAAAAGAAGGGGTAAGGGTCCCATTTGAAAGGAGGAAAATCATAGTAAAGAAACTATACCAAACTGAGCATTCCCCTTGTCCCAACCTTTAGACATCCTTGTGTAAAGAGAAGTATAGAGCAAAGCAGTTGGAGTACAATTGAAGAGGAGCCTTGGACCAGTTTCGAGGAGTAGTGCCGACCAAATATTGTAAGTTTACTCTTGTGAAGATTAATACAAAAAGGAATACTTTTCCCGTCCCACCATATCATGTGTTCAAGTTGAATGCTTATTTTATGATATTGTCACAACTAACCCAACAATTAGTATATGAAATGCATGTTCGCAACTTTTTGTTTGTTCATGTGTGAATGCATATCAGCTTTGGGAGGAGGCTTGCAATCAAAGAGACAGTGAAAGCAAAGGGATTGACATCGAACCAAGAACTTAAGGTAGAGTTATCGAATCTCATTTACACCTTTGTATTGCATCAATGTGGGGTTTTTGTGTTGGGAGAATAGGAAAGAGTAGAGGCCTTTGAAATGGTCATTTTCTGCATGCATGATTAGAGCCCTTAAATGCTAAGTCCGTAGGAGGGATTCCCACCCACAACAGTGGGTGACCACCAATATCCACTTGGATCAACAATGGATCTAAATAATATTGAATATATTAGAGGATTGCCAACACCTGAGAATGCAACGAAGGAAAGGTTATTGTTGGCACAGGCGCAGACCCAGGGTTCAACACTTCAACAATGCACCAACAAAACCCTAACTACCAA
>SNQJ01S0057458.1:43491-55385 GCA_010110895.2 Picea sitchensis
CTATCTATCATACATAACAATCAATGCATTGAGCAGATTCACAACATAAACATCGTATCACAAAGCAAACCATCAACACATGATATACGTGGTTCACCCTAGTGTGGGGATATGCCCACCAACTACTTCTTCTTCTTTATTAGGCTTCAATCTCTTACATTCTTCTTCTCATTTGGACTAAGCCAAAGAGCCAAGCTTCACATTGGACAGGTGATTTGCGCACTAAGCACCAGATCCACCTTCCCAAAATCAGGTCAAGGCAAAGAGCCAACTCCTCTATCAAGAACATATCCTTACATACACATTTTTTTGCACTAAGCAACCCAAAACTACTTTCACTTAGCCTTGCAAGCTATCGACTCTTCCTTTTCTACATTAAATTTTTACTTATTTATACTTTTACATTTACAAAAAGGCCTAATCATGGGTAAACCCATGGGCCGACATTCCATAACCCGTTAAAAAACCTTAAGAACCTCATGTTGGGTCCACAAATCCCACCAAACAAGTGAGATCTATGATCTCATCTTCTCTTGGGCTCTCCTTCCTCGGTCACTATGTTGAAGTCCAAAAAGTGGTCAAACCTGACCAAAATTTCCTCAAAACTTGGTCGAGGGATAATAGGCCCCCAACACTCACATGTGACTCGTCCCAAGGAACTCATACCTGGTAAGTGTTGTTTTGAAGGCCTCAATATTAACTCAAGCTGCCTCGACTTTCTTCTTGACCTGCGCCTCCTACTCAATGAGCTCTTGTATTATCTTCTCTATAACAGGCCCTTCCAGGCGATGTTCCCCTATCACAACTACTTTCTCTAGTTGTGAGCCTTGTCATTTGATATCTTCAAACACCAGGCATGCTTCCTCTTGCAATGGTTGTAGCCTTTGTGTGACTTCCATTACTCTTCCCTGGATGCCAGTAATCTGCTGCTACTGGCCCACGCGCTATTCTTGTGATCTCTTCATTCTCTTGACTACAGTGAGTGACGTAATTTGCGCTTGAACTGTCAGTGCCTGCTGTTGTGCCTCCTATAGTTGTGCTTCCAACTTCCTAAGATCTATATCCTCTGTGAGGCATTCATAAGTTTGTGCACTTCTGTTTCTCAATTGCTTTCATTCTGAGGCGAGGGCTCTGATCCTTTCGAATGCACTCATAGTGGTTTCCTCCCTTTGGTCGCGCACTTCTTGTGGAGTGCTTGGTACTTCTTGGATCTCCAACTCCATTACCCTTGCTTGAAGCTGCTATATGGCCTCAACGAGCTTCATCACTTGATCCTCGACTGCCTCATGTTCCTCTATGCCAATCCTGCCATAGAGCGAAGTGCTTTTCTCACCACTTCTTTGAATGCAGTCTGATCTACGAGTAGTTGGTCCTTTTCCCTATGTATCTTCACTTTGTCTTCCTCGACCATCGCTTAAAACTGATCCTTCTCATTTTCATAAGTGATTACATAGTACCACGCAACTCGTAATTTCTCCAAGATCTCTTATTTTTCTTGTTTCAAGGATTCTATAGCCTTCTCCTTCTCTTCTTGGACTCATTGAAGTTGAGCCTCTGTTGCATCTGCAAGTCTTCGAATTTGGGCTGGCTCATCCCCTAACTCTGTAGTCTCTGATGAGGAAGGCATTATAGGGACTGGACGGACCAAGCGAATAGCTTCATGTACTTCTCTCAATTCCTTTTCTATCCTACCATATAGTTCATCCTGCTTCACTCCATATCTCTACAAGAGATCCTTAGACACATCCTCCATTGCTTCATGGACTAGACTGATATCATCTTCTATCAGTGTGGCCTCCAACTGGGTCTTACTGGTGCAGGTTTTCTTTCTTGCTGAAGGTTTTTGTGGAGAAACCTTCCTCTTCTGCAGAGTTATTGTTTCAGTAGGGGGATCTTTTGGCGAGGTAGCTTCACCTTCTTCAAGATTTTGTCCTTCATCCCCTCCTCCCTGTTCATCTACTTTGTCTCCTCCTCCTCCTCCTAGGGAGTTAGGTCCATTTCCTTTAGGGGCATTGTCTTCCTCATCAGTCTCTACATCTTGGACTTCCTCATTTTTCTTCTTATTCTTCACGCTGGTCTATCCAACATGCTCGACCCGGGTGACCAAGGGGCTTCCTATAATGTCAGCATCAGAGAGCTCGACATCTGCAATGGGTACAAGGAACTCCTCCGACCATTCCTTGGTGATCTGCTCCATGTCTTTGCAGGTCATCTTGGAATAGGACTGTAATTCCTCCTTGCTCTCATCCTTGCACCCAGTGATATATATAAAATGCGGATCTACGTGGAACTTGGCTATCGGTCTATATTGGTGCAAGGTGTGCGGAGTCATGCATGAAAATGAGTCTATGGCAACCTTCAATTGTTGATAGTAGGTATGGAACACTGTGTTCGACTTCCATTGCCTCGAAATTTCATTCGTATACCATAATGCAGTAAATATAGTTTCCAATGGCTCTGATGGTTCAATTTCTGGAAAAGTTGCTCCCTTAGGCATTTGCCAAGCGAAAAATGAAATTAGCATGAGTAGCCAGCTAAAGTGGAACTCGTATCCCTGATCCTGCGCTTCGCAACAGTATTTCTCAAGCTCGTTGACGAGGTAACTCACCCAATTCATCTTCATTCCCTCCATGCATTTTCCTGCAAGATCCACTGCAAACCCGGTGACCTGTGTGGGGTGGTTCTTTCTTACAAGTTTTCTAGCTATGAGTTGGCAAGTGAGGCACACTACGCCATCCTGGATAGAGGCTACCTTGTAGCCTCACTTTCCCTTCTCAAATTCACCGTATGCATCCTTAATGCACTATGCCAAGGAGTGATCTAAGGTCTTCCCTGGGTAGAATAACTGAGTGTTGGTTCCCTGCATGCTCAATCCTGTAATCAGGTGGATCAGTGCCGGATGCATAGTAATCCGTCTATCGAGCCACATGTATCCACCATGATAGCATGCCAAGAGGAGTTTAACACAAGTTTTAACTTCCTGATGTTGGCCAAAATGAGGAATCTTCATCACGTTAAGTATCGTGGACTGCGCTAGCTCCTTTATCCACGACTGGGTGACAATGCGAGGCTTCTTCCCTATGGTCCTCGTTAAGTATCTATGAGGGGCGAGAATGACATAGTTCTTTATGTCTCCAAGATTAAAGTCACTGTTCTTCAGGGATGGGATTTTTCCCAACTGGCTTCCAACTATGTGTTTCCCCTTCAGGATGTATGTAGTGATCAAAGTGTACTCGAAGTCCCATGGGATGTTGTCGCAGTTAACCGCGCCATCTAAAGGAGGGATATAATCAGGTAATATTGTTGGGATCTACTTCGCATTAGCCAGATCGTCACGATGCTTACTTCACTTCTCAGTCGTGGGGTTAGTAAATCCCAAATGTCGTGAAGTCGAAGGGGAAGTCTACAGTCCTCTAGTCGGCGATGCCTGAACACCTTCAGACATAGCTCTGTCAGCCATGAAATTCTTAAGGACCTCTTTGAAGGACTTCTCTAACTGAGTCTGTTTTCCCAACATTCTCACTTTTAAATGGATAAGTTGGGGTAGGCGAACAGACAGGCGGGGTAAACAAGCGGAGGGAAATGTCTAGGTTCTGAAATCATAGCTCGAAACACAATCAGTTCTCTGTTAGCAATGTTAATCACGGATGGAGAAAAGTGGTCCCGATGCAACTTCCAACAGGTTAAATAAGCGAGCGTCATAAAATATTCTTCTAATGAGCAGGAATGATTTTATCGATGTGAATCTGTCCATTATGGCATGATCTCAACATCCCAAACGTGGTCTATTCGGACATAAATTCATTTCCTAGGCATTCCGGAGCATCGTTTTAATGGTCAGGATGCCTCCAATGGTCATATAGCTTCGTCGAGGTGAAGTCCCATTCTACATGGTCCTGCTGTTCCAAAGAGGTTTAGAGCCTGCAACCCTGCCTCCTGCGGAGTCTTCTCTGTAATTCCTTGTAGATTTTCTAACTTAGCTTTCTTCTTACTGAGATTCCTTTCTTTTTTCCTGTGATCTGAGTCTCTCTAACTCTTTATGGATTCCTCTTTCCATTCTTAATCTTAGTTTCTCCTATCATAGTGACTTCGCAGTGATGATGTACTTCCAATGGGTTCAAAGTTAATATCCTTTCCCTTACCACTTCCTGGGTGGATTTATTTTCTTCTTGCAAGGATAGGTCCTTTAATCCTTCTTGCTCTTTTCCAATTTTGAAAACTAATTCTCTTTCCTTCTGTTGCTTTGACTTAACTTCTCATTCTTCTATCAATCGATTTATTTTCCTAGCTATGAAATCCCTTAGTTCTTGCTTTTTCTTTTTTTGTAGCTTATTCCTTTGCTTTCCTTCTGATCTGATCCTTCTCAATCCAATTCTTTCCTAAAAAAAAAGGGAAAGGGGCGTTGTTCTCAAAAAACTTATCGACTTCAAATTCCTCTTCAGTGGATGTTCTGTGAATAATAACAGGTACATTAGCAACTCTTCCACATAAGGTTATCATCTTTCCTTTGAACAGGTCTATCCTTCCCAATGAAGGTACCATATTAGGCTTTCCCAAAATTTCCCAAGTGCTTTCTGACATAATATCCACTTGTGTTTCCTCATCCAAGACACAGTCTATGTCGAAGTCTCATATTCTTGTACCTATGCGCTATTTTTCTTTCATTATCTCTCGTAAAATGACATCTTTGCGATCATTCATTACTTCTTTTAACTATACTAATGTAGTATGAACTTCCTCTGATCCTTTCTCTTTCTGTTCTTCTAACGTGCTCTTATTTTCTTGACTCATGTTCATTTGTTCAAGTTTAGCAATCATCCTTGGACAATCCTCAACCTCATGACCAACAATTTTACAACAAAGACAAATAAGACCTGTACCTGGGCATTCCTTAAAAATATGTTCTGGTCTTATGCAGTTATAACATAGGGTTAATCCTCTCTTTCTTTTAAACATTCCCCAACCTCTCTTGTACTGCAAACTAGGATCATAGTGCTGGACTTGCAAGCTACAAAAATTCTTTCTAGGTTCTTGCATCCACTTGTTAGTCCAAAAATTATTTCTATGCATAGAGATAACATATCTTTCTTCATTTCTATTAGCCTTACTTAGATCAACTCTTTCTTCCTACTGCGCCCTATCTTCCAGACTATGAAAAAATCTATTAAAGATACTTAAATTCATGCTTTCGAAACAAACATTTCCACTTATATTACTCTATCAAAGCACACAACTTTACCTCTTTCAAGATCTTACCTCTTTTCTTCAAATCAGGTTTCTTTCTTAGCACAGAGCTTCAAAAGTCAAGTAGAATGTTGCGCACTACAATGATAGATATACACACAAAGCTTCTCTTTTGTTTAATTTAGTTCCTAGCAATCACAGTTCCAGATCCTGACAATGGACCATTTGTTGGCATAGGGGTAGACCCAGGGTTCAATGATTTAACAACACACCAACAAAACCCTAACTACCGGTCCTTTCAACAACACCTACGAAGCAGGCGAAGTCTCACCTAAGGTAGAGGAAGGGGGGGTTACAAGACTCAGGTGTCTGTAACCAAGATGGGACACAGATATGTGACTACAATTACTTCGGAGAGTACTTAAGAGCTACATGCATTAGTGATGTAGACCCCCTTTCTCTCCTAAGGGTTGTGCGACCTTTTGGTCTAGGATCGATCAAGAAAATGAGTCTGATTGACTCTTTGGTCATTTCTAGACCCAAAACGAACTTACACAGGTCCTTTCTCCAAAGAGGCAGGTCATATGGGATTCGTGGGCCCTCTCCTGAGCATTGTTCGAACCTCAATGCCAAACGGGTGCTATCTCTTCTCTGGATAAGCCCTTTCCTTTGCGTGACCACAACTGTGACCACTCACATAATCAAAAGGCGTGTCATGACTTCACGTATCGGGTCATCGCATGTGAGTCACCCCGACTCTCCCATGTTAAATTTGGTAGCATTGACAGTCATTCTCCAATGAGAGGCCATATGGGCCACCCTGAGGCTAGCCAGGGAGATTTGGAGAATCAACTAGTCTTGTGAGGTATTGACAGCTAGCCGTGAGATTTGGAGAATCAACTAGTCTTGTGAGGTATTGACACAAGCTAGGGGGAATGTACAACCCTCAAGGAGTCAAAAAAAAAAAATTCAGACCTAACAAGATGCTATGTGAGTCTAATGAAAAGCTCGGGAGTGTACAACCCTCCGTGGATCATGTATGGGCCATAGTGCAAAAGCCGTGGGGAACATACAACCTCTCTCGAGCATAGATAGAATAGTTTAAAAGTCAGGGGGAACGTACAAACCTTTGTGAGCCTAGTCAAACCTTAGAGCCATGAGAAAAGTCAAGGCATCTAGCAAAATTTAGGTTGAATATAAAATTCCTATGAGCTAGAAACAAACGATATTCCTAATATTGCAAATGATGTAATTGTGTTGATCTAGTGTGTTGGCACGTATAAACATTATCCACCATGAAGAGAATTTTGAATTGCCTTGTCAAGAGTTGTAACTAAAGTCTTGAGTCTATTTATATGTTAGAACTAAAGTGTAATGTTGAGTTGCAACTAAAGTCTTGAGTCTAATTCTATTTTAATAATGTTGAGTTGCAACTAAAGTCTTGAGTCTAGTTCTATTTTAGAACTAAAGTGTAATGTTGAGTTGCAACTAAAGTCTTGAGTCTAGTTGTACTTTAGAACTAAAGTGTAATGTTGAGTTGCAACTAAAGTCTTAAGTCTAGTTCTAAGATCGAACTAAAGCATGTCAGTCTCAAGTCTAGTTCTAAGTTCGAAAAGTGTAATGTTGATTTGTAACCAATCTCAAGTCTAGTTCTAAGTTTGAAATAAAGCATGAAGCTGAGTTATGTTTAATGCATGCAATCAGGTTACTATTTCGAGCTTCCCCTCTTCCCCTCTTCAAACTATATAAGAAGAGGTCGAACCCTCTCTTCAACACAGTTCTGCAACACATATTTCATATGCAGGTTGAGGGTGAAGCAATAGAGGAGCACATCAGTGATAAAGAGGCAGCATATCAGATGTGTATTTCAGCAAGGTCTTGTAAGTCTTTGTCAGTTCAGAGTCATCTTGGAAAGCTCTTTGAGAGAATAACATTCATGGTGGATATTTGTAAGAGATCTTACATTATTAATGCAATAAAGGAATATTGTTTGCTGGGGTTTTCTCCTTGTACAGGGTTTCCCAAGGGTATATGTGTTGTTGATATGCATGTTTACTTATCTACATAATTATTTCTATTCGATTATGATTTGGAATTGTTGAAATATATTAAGATGGAATCAAAGTATTGAAGAAAATAAAAGAATTAATCCTCATAAGAAATCAAGCTCATAATTTAAAATGGTATCAGAGCTTAGGGTGTGTTAAACGTGTTGAAGTGCAGCATTAGGTACACACAAATCAAAGCAATCTTGATTAAGTTTCCAGTGTGAGGACCATGTCATCCTCCATTTCAGTCAGGGCTGAATATAGGCTCGAAGGAGCCACCAAATTTAATGTGTGGAAGCTCTGTATAACAAATATCTTGCAAGAGCATGATATTGACCAGTATGTGACCACAGTGGTGGAGGAACCAACAAATAATGCAGGAAGAACAACTTTCAGGAACAGTCAATCAAAGGCCAATCGAATCATCTTTGACTCAGTTAAAGACAGTATAATGCCTGCAATGACTTCATTGATGACTGCCAAGGACTGTATGGATACCTTGGTGAATCTATATGAGAAACAGGCTCTAAGTCAGAAGAGGACACTTAAGAAAAATCTTAAGTATTTGAAGATGGAGAAAGGTGAATCAGTGGCATCCTTTTGTTCCAGGATAACCCAGATCAGAGATCATCTTTTGGTCATAGGGGTGACAGTGGACGATGATGATTTAGTGCAGACCATTTTTGAAGGTCTTCCTTCTTCATGGGAGACCTTCTTATCCAGTGTAAGTGGGAGAGAGATTCAGCCCACGTTTGAGAGGTTATGGCATGATTTCCTCTAAGAGGAGAGTCACAAAACTACCAGGAGTGAGCCAACGAAAGAAGAGCACTCAACTTTAGCATCAAGATTCAAGGGAAAGAAGAAAGGCACTTTCCATAAAGGCTCTTAGTGGAAGCCAAACACCAAAGGTACATTCAAAGGAAATAATATTGATACATATAAGATTAAATGCTTTAGTTGTAATAAGTTGGGTCATTTTGCTAAAGATTGTTGGTTTAGAAAGAAATATCCTAGGAAAGGGAAACATCATGCCTCAACTGTTGAGGATGATGAATCCAAAAGAAATCAGAAAATTCCTTCTAATGAGAAAGAAAATAGGAAAGGATATTATTTGTCTTCTGTCTTATCCAGTTTAGTTTCCACGGGGCCGAAAACTTGGTTAGTAGACAGTGGTGCATCAAAGCACATGATAGGGTACAAGGAGATCCTCTCAGATTTTGAGACAAAATCTTTTGCAGAGAAGGTCGAGCTTGGGGATGAAAAATATTACAAGATAGAGGGAGTAGGCTCTATCTCCTTCAGATTGGAATCTGGGGCTAGACTTCATGTTGATGAAGTATTATATGTTCCAAGGCTCAAGAAGAATCTACTATCAATTGTAACCCTTGAGGACAAGGGATATTGGGTGATATTCAAGGACAGGAAGGCACTACTATGGGCTAAAGATAGCCACTTAAGTACAACAGAACCTATTGTAACTCAGAGTTGAGGACTGTACGTTGTGTTAGGACAGTCAGTTTAGGCATTGGCTCACGATGCAACTAGATCCAACGAGTTGTGGCACATAAGACTTGGACATCTTCATTACAAATCTCTTCCAGATCTACAGAACATGGTATGTGGCATGCCCTCTATTTCTCTTAGTAAAAATGAAATTTGTAAGGGATGCATGCTAAGTAAAAATATAAAGAAATCATTTCCTAGTAGTGACAATAGAGATTAGGCCATCTTATATCTGGTTCATTATGATGTATGTGGTCCCATGTCATCTCCCTCACTCAGTGGTTGTTTGTATTATGTTATTTTTATTGATGATTACTCAAGAAAATGTTGGATATATTTTCTTAAAGCTAAACGTGACACATTTGATAAATTCAAAGAATATAAAGCCTTTATTGAAAAGCATACAGGGAAAAACATCAGAATCCTTAGAACAAACAATGTAGGAGAGTTTGAATCTCTTTAGTTTGAGGTTTTTTACAAGTCAGCAGGAATCAAGAGACAGTTGACAGTGCCATATAAGCCTCAACAAAATGGTGTTGCTGAGAGGAAAAACATGACTATTTGTGATGCAACGAAAGTAATGATGTTTGACCAGGATCTGCCAAATTATTTATGGGAATAAGATACCCCCATTGTCGTGTATATTTAGAACAGGTGTCCACATGCTATTTTGAAGGACAAGACTCCTGGAGAAATCTTCTCAGGGATCAAACTAGAAGTAGGGCATCTAAGGATATTTGTATGTCCTATGTATATTCATGTCCCTAAGGAAAATAGGACAAAGATGGAACCCTCAGGCAAGAAAGGGGTGTTTTTGGGGTACAGTGAGAACTCCAAGGCTTACAGGATTTATGTACTAGGTTAGAGGAAAATAGAGGTAAGCAGATATTTGACTTTCCATGAGGAATATGCATTTAAGAAATCTAGAGAGCTTCAACAGGAATCAGAATTAGTTCAACCAGCTTCACTCTCTTCTGAAAATGAAGAGTCAGATGATCAGAGGGAGGAAACTTGTGAAGGGCCAAGTAATGAGCCTAGAACTCACTGAATTGTTAGAAAGAAATCTTGAAGAACCTCCAACCAAAAGGAAGCCAGGGTGGCTTAAAGAAATAGTGCAGGAAGCAGAAAGGATAACTTCTCCCAAAGGAAATTTCAGGGAAAGGAAGAGGCCTCATAGGTTTGAAGGCTATGTTGCATCGATGAGAAACATTAGTGATGTTGAATCTTCTTCATTTGAAGAAGAAGATAAATTACAAGTATGGAAGGATGCCATGCTTGAGGAATAGAGGTCTATTATAAGCAACAATGTTTGGGACATTGTGCCAAGGCCAAAAGCCAAATCAATGGTTTCTTCCAAATGGATCTATAAGATCAAACATGCAGCTGATGGAAGTGTGGAAAATTTCAAAGCAAGATTCATAGCCATAGGCTTCACTCAGAAAGAAGGAATCGACTATGAAGATACTTTTTCTCTTGTGGCCAGGTATACCTCCATTCAAGCTATTATTTCTTTAGCTTCTGAACTTGGTTGGAAGCTACATCAGATGGATGTAAAAAGAACATTCTTGAATGGAAAGATTGAACAGGAGGTACTTGTGGAATAGCCAGATGGTTTTATACTGCATAACAAAGGCAATCATGTATGCAAGCTAGGGAAGGCCTTGTATGGTCTTAATCAGGCTCCCAAATTTTGGTATGATAGGATTGATGGCTTTCTTAAAAGCCTGGGCTTTCAGAAAAGTGATGTTGATGAAAATCTATACTTCAAGGTAAGAGGTAACCAACATGTTATACTAATCTTGTATTTTGATGATATCTTTCTAACATGATATGAAGGGATAATAGCCTGGTGTAAGAGGGAGCTAACCTCAGAATTCGAGATGAAATACTTAGGCTTGATGCATTACCTCCTAGGATTGGCAAAGACAGGGTGAGATATTTCTGGCACAAGGAAAATACATAGTGGATGTACTAAATAAGTTTGGTATGATGGATTGCAAATCCATGTCTACTCCAATGGTTACCAACCTGAGGAAGCTGCATGATTCTAATACAGGTTCAGATTTGGTGGATCCCACCATGTATAGGCATCTGATTGGATCATTGATGTACATGATCCACACTAGGCCAGATATATGCTATGCAGTGATTGCAATGAGTCAGTTCATGACTGAATCAAGACAAAGACACAAGGTGGCAGCAAAGCACATCTTGAGATATCTCAGAGGGACCATTACTTATGGTCTGAGATATACATCCAATGGTGGTTTATTTCTACATGGGTATGCAGATGATGACTAGGCAGGAAGCCCAGTGGATCAGAAGAGTACTTCCAGATACTTCTTCAATTTAGGATCCACTATGATCCCTTGGTAAAGCTGAAAGAAGGGATCCATTGTACATAGTACAACAGAGGCTGAGTACATTGCAACAAGTGATTCTATCAAGGAAGCAATATGGTTCATAAAATTGGTTTTTGGGTTGTTTGGTGACAAGCTCGAGATGACGACGGTTCACTGTGATAATCAAAGTTTCATAAAATTAACAGAGAACCCGATATTTCATGACAGTTCAAAACATATTGACATGAGGTACCACTACATCTGAGACTTGGTCCAGGGAAAAAATGTAAAGTTACAGTACATATCCACGAGTGAGCAGGTAGCTGATATCCTGAACAAGCCTTTGACCTAGAGACAATTTGTGCAGCTAAGAGGCAAGCTTTGTGTGGCTGCGGATGACTCCCTCACTGAGAGGGAGTGTTAAATTTGGCAGCGTCGACAATCATTATCCAATGAGAGGCCATATGGGCCACCCTGAGGCTAGCCAGGAAGATTTGAAGAATCAACCAGTCTTGTGAGGTATTGAAAAAATCTAGGGGTAACATACAACCTCTGTGAGTCAAATCAAAAGTCAAGACAAATGAGATGCTATGTGAGTCTAATGAAAAAGTCAGGGGGAATGTACAACCTCTGTGAGCATAGACAGTCTAGTGCAAAAGTTAGGGGGGACGTACAACCTCTATGAGCATAGACAGACTAGTGCAAAATTCAAGGGGAACATACAACCTCTATGAGCCTAGTCAAACCTTCTGAGCCATGAGAAAAGTCAAGGCATCTAGCAAAAGTTAGGTTGAATATAAAATTCCTATGAGCTAGA
>SNQJ01S0057459.1:17780-32873 GCA_010110895.2 Picea sitchensis
CAATGTGTGGTGCGTTGGTATGGAGGGTTATGTGAAAACTTTGAATGGGGTAAATCACAAGTTCAAATCCCATTGACTACCCCAAATATTTCAAATATATTTTTTTATATATATATTTAATTTTTTCATTTATATTTAAAAAATAAATAAACAATTTAACAAATAATATATATAAATATTTTACGATAATCAATAATAAATAAATAAAAATATAACTAAAATAAAAGAAAATATAAATTACGTAAATAATTTAAAACAAATTTCTTTTTAAATAACTAAAGGGCGGGCACGCATGAAGCCCACATGTCGCCCTCGTTTCCTCCAACTCTTCACACCTAAACCCTAAACTATTCCTTAACCCTAATTCCTCTTTTCCTCATTATTTATTCTTGTGAGGTTTCTGGTTACGCGGTCGGCCGCCATGTCCTTCTCTCGTGGCTTCTCCTCCTCGTTTGTCAGGTGTTTGGTTTCTGGCATTGGTCGCTGGCTTGTATTGTTGTTGCAGGTGCTTGGTTGGTTTTTTTTTTAAAATATTTTTTTGTACTGCGTGTTGGCTTCCCTAGGCCATGGTGTTTGGTCTTGGGCATTGATTTACTGTTGTGTGTTGGTGTTGGCGCGCTGGGAGCGTGAGTTTTGCATTGAGGGCTTGTTTTTTTTCCACATGGGCATTTTGTTTCCTGCACGTGCACAATGGGAATCCGTTGTGGGTTCCCTCGTTTACGACCTCAATTTATTGAAGAAAAGAGCATGAGAACGCGACCCTTTTTTCATTCGATAGAGTGAAGCTTCACGCCTCAGCTGAATTGGTTGCCTATGGTCGAGGTGTGCTCATTGTTTGTTTCTTCTAGCTGTCTCTTGTTCTTCCAATAAATCCTAATTATTCTGTAGGTTTTGTTACCGCCATGTTTTTCAAAATCAAATATGGTGCAAACTTTTGAGTGATTTTTACTTTTGATCCTAACTGTAATTCATAATTTTGATATGTTGCCAGATCTGTTTTGGGGCGGTATAATTTCGTGAATTTTGGACGGCGTAACTGTGAATTCTTCTTTATTTTGCTTTCAAACGTGAAATTCCTTGGTTCAGGGTTTTCAGCGGTGAAGTATGTCTGAATTTGGGTTTTAAAATCATTGTGTTATCCCTTTATTGTAAGTTTAGGGTTTCTGTGGTCTTTATTCTTTAATGGGGTAACATGCTTTGCTTATTATTTCTGTATTTGTTCATGTCGTTGGTCAGTGGCGATTTTTTTTTTCTTAGAATTTCCTCGATGGATTGAAAATTGAATGAAATTAAGACCTGATAATGAGCTCTATAGGTGAATGAGATCTTGTGTTTACCAAACTGGGTCTATCTCTCTCTTTGAAGGAAGGGTTTCTGACATTCGATAGTTATCTTGCTTTCTATATAAAAAAAAAATGACAATTATTGCAAGAAGAATAGACAATCTAACTGGCAATATATAGTATATTCCTGTGCACGAGAGGGAGATTCAGTGACAGACTTGATTGATTGGAAGCCTAAACAAATTGAAACCATATTATTATAATTCTAGACATTCTAACTTGTCAAAAAGTTGTTATGTGGCGCAGATGGCCCTAATGCCGAGGCTCTCACAGGTGACGATGCTTCTCATCTACGTCTCACTCCGCCCTGGTGCCAACGAATGAAGAGGAATGCATCACCCTCGTGCGTGCAATTCATTACTGTAATAATTGGTATTCAAGTGTTTAAAAATGAATAGGATTATCGGTGTTGGTCTTCCCCAGATGTGATGCGCGCTTGGATGGAAGAACAGGACAAGCATCTAAGCCAGGAGCCCGCAGAGATACAAAGGTAGATATAGATTGAAATCCAGTGTTGTTTTATTGTTTCATATCCATAGAAAATAGTGGACCTAGTTCCAGGTTCAGATTCAGAGTTTCTAAATCCCAGCCTAACTAGTGCTCATTATCCATCACCCAGAGCTCCACATCGAGGGTTGTTCTATGATCCCATAGCATGAGAACAACTCCTTCTCTTTCTCCTTTCAATCTATCACCATGCACTGAGCGTGCCTCCTAGGCTCGAGAATGGCACACTTCCTCTCTCTCTTGAAGCTATATCGATGTCTCCCATCTATCACTATCTTTATAATATAATATATTACCATTAGCTTCACAGGGCAACATCTACGGCTCTTAAGCCAACATAAATACTCTATGTAAGAGGCTATCTATATACGATGTATTCTCTTTCTCTCTTCTAGTCATCCTAATCCAGGGATGATGAAGGCCTTGAATGTGCGATTTGGAACTAGGAATGTGCAAGGAGAATTATTTATTTATTTATTTTGTTTTTTTTTTGTGCTTCACTTGCAGGTTGCATGGAGCTGGAGCTTGTTTTTGGAGCTTGGCCCTCGGGCCCAGACTTATNTATCTTTTTTTTTAATATATACGGATTATTTAGGGTTCCAGGGCTTCTTTTCTTAATTGTTTTAAAGAGTTTCAATGTAACTATTTAGGGATTGTTTAAATTTATGGGTTAATGTTGGGACAATTCAATCCTAAACTTTATTTCCGGTTTTTTTTTTTTATATTTTTCTGGTTTATTTCTAGTCGTTTCTAAGTAGGTGGGTAGGCCCTCGGCCCCAGATTGTGAACTACTGCTCTGATACCATGTGTAGGGACCAGAAATTAACAAGCCTAATAAAATTCATACAATTAAACATAAATTTCTTTCAATGCCTAAGTAATTCAATAATCATCGTATAAGCATATAATATTCAACAGAAAATTTAATTTATCCACAGCATGAATTAAATTTATGAACAACATGTTAATAATTTACATAATCATCACATAACTCAGAAAATTCATAAATAAAATACCTCTTCCTGATCTAAACCCTTGCTTATCTAGTTGTCCTCCCTGCTACCCTGCCCAACCTGTTGCTTGACCAAACCCTACCCAAATCGACTAACCACCCAGCCAGCTAGGAGTAGCATGTCCAGCTCCCTAGCTCCAGGATACCATAAGGAATCCTGGCCCCCATGCCCAAAACCCCCAACAACCTGGTGCCCCCTGCAATGATTGACAAAAACCCCCAAAACCAAACTCCCAACACCAGAAAATATGTCAAACCAGAAATACAGTGCCCTCCTCCAAAATGCTTCCTCCCTCCAAAAATCATGCCCTTCTCTCGTCAGACTCCTCCCATCATATCTCCCCCCATCCATCGAATCCCTATCCTCCATTAATTACCTTATCCTCCCCATTATTACCTTATCCCGTGCCTTTATTACCTTATCCTTCATTTAATGCTTCATTCCCCCCTGCATACGTAAAGTCTTTAATTAAATAAATTAAAATTATTAAGCCCCTTTAATTCATTACACAAACCTTTAATGAGTCAATTGGTATTAATTAATCATTCAACAGATATAAACAATTAATTAATTAATTAATATTATTAAGAAATAAACATTGTTTAACTAAAACCATATTAGGACAATTAATTATCTAATTAATTATACTTAATAATCCCTATGCAACTATTTAACCAGGGTTGTTATAGAGGGTTTGGGACCCTTGTTTTGCTTGTTGTTGTGGAAAGGATGTTTCTTCTTGGGATTCTTGGATTTATTTTTCTGCTGAGCCACTAAGGCTTTGTTGGGGGTACCTGCAATGTTGATCACTCCAAGTTGCAAAATTTTATCTTTCTCTCTAATCAAAGCACCACATAAAGACTCAAGAGAGGGATTTTGCTAAGCACTCTCTAGAGATTCTCTGGTAGCATAAAAGGTAGATACAAACACATAATATTCACTACCAAGCTTAAAAAGAATAATATAAATGTTGTTCTTCCTTCAAATCTATTTTGCAGTCTATACATAACAGTGTAAGTATTTTGAACTTAGATAAATAATCTTCAATGCAAGGAAAATCATTGGGACTTAAAGTCATTAACTGATTTTCTATCTGGTGGGCTCGAATAATATTGTGTTTACCAAACATAGCTTCAAACTTTTCCCAAGCTTTATCTAGGCCATCAATTCCTTGAAGGTGAAAACTTAAATCAGGAGAGATGGACATTCTGATTATTCCACGTGCTTCATCACTCTTATTAGCCCATTTGAATGTCTTTTTATCATCAATGGGTTCTAGTTCTTTTCCCAAGGTAATTTAGTACAATCCTTTACTTCTTAGTACATTATCCATATGGGATTTCCATGAGAAGTAGTTGGTGTTGGTAAGAAAAAGATCACAAGGAGAATTCATATTAAAATCTGTAGAGAATATTGACTTAAAGGTTGAAATTGATGGTCAGGATGGAAATTTCCTAAAAAAATAGGTTGTTTAAAAAACAAACGACACTAAAAACAGACTTTGGATGTGAAAGTTATGCCCTTTTGAAAAAATGCATAAATGGTAACCAAAGAGCCACGCGGCAAGTAGAAGTTGGTCCACGTCGTGATGCTCCTCCTAATTGTGTCTATAAGCTCACTTTTAAAAATGTTACTTATGAAGTGACCCATTTTTATAGAATAAGTGACAATCACTTTTACAATGAAGTTACTTTGTAAATCAAAGTTGCATGTAAAAAAATGCACTTTAAAATGAATGCATGAACTTTAAAAAAAAAGGTAACAAAAAAGAGACTTGAATTCAAAACCTCTTACTAAGTAAAGTAACTTTCAACCAAGTGAGATAGTGCAAAACACATTATAGTCTTAAGGAGGATTGGGGTTGTTGTTGTTGTTGTGGAAGGAGACCTTGGAGTGCATGCCCAATAAAAAAATAATTTCATATATTCACACACACAAAAAAAATTCTTATAAAAAACAACAATGGTTAGATCTTGGTTAGCTTACCCAGAAAATGAAAATTTTCCCTCTATTTCTAATTTAACGAGATCACACAAAGCACATGAAAAAGAGAATATGCAGACAAGAAAACCATTTCCGCTATGTTTCTGATTTGTCGAGATCACATAGAGAGAAGGGAAAAGAGCATACATAGATCGAAAAGAGAAGCAACTTGGAAATAAAAAACATAAAATCAAAATAAAACCAAAATATTATCTTTGTAAAAATTTAAGGGTATATTTAGGCTTTATACCTCCGGATCTAATTGAAATTGTCATATATTTGGAAAAAGGAAACCTTTTCGAGTGAAATGAAAAGTGTTTCTAGATGAAAGAAGCGCTCTGGGAACAATGGAATGGTCCTCTCAACACAAAAATGTACGAAAAATGATTAAAAAAAAGACTAGAGATGCAACAACACGGCTTCAAGATTTCGATTTACAATGGGAGCAGGTCTTCAAATAAGTTTTGATACCATGTTCGAAAACACAGGTATTCCAATAGAGGACTAACACCTTCAATAAATAGATCAAATATAAACACAATGATGTTTTTACGTGGTAAAACCCTCGTGGGGAAAAATCCATGGCCCTAGCCAAACGCGACCACTTGAAGCATTTTTTTTTCATGGAACGGAAAAAATTATAATCTTATAGAAATGAGTATACATGTTGTGGTCCATTGAGGGATTGACAGTTTCATACATAGAAAAAATTAAAATGTTTCTTTCCATCCTTCCTATCTTTTCTAATTCCTTCATACCCTTTACAAAAACAAATTGACTATCTCATACATTTTCGTGCATTCTTCAAAATTCGGAATAAGAGGCTTAAAAGCCTATAAAAAATAATCAGAGAACCATATAACATAAAATATTTTTCATCACATATTTTTTCCTCAAAATATTCTTGCACTATGAATGAACCAGGTTCCAACTCCAGAGCATCCTTTGATAATCCATCAACAATCTCATTTAGTTTCTTGTAGGCATGTGTAAAGGATGTCCATTCAATTTCATTCATGGAATTTCAAATATGGTTTAAAAGGGGTTGAAGCTTCACTACTTGGATTTTGACTTTGTTTTTGGCTAAATCAATGACAACCCGAGAGTCACCAAAGACATGTACCTTTCTCAAATTGAGCATGTTTTTTCATAGTATAACAGAGTCCACATGGCAGAGAGTTATGCCTTCATACTTGTACCTCTTCCTGGGGAGTAACGTATTTTGAAGAAGTTTTCCTTGGAAATGTAGAGGATGACCCCCACTCCACATAGAGAGGGGTGTCCCTGACATGCCCCATCAAAAAATCCCCACTATATTCCTTCTTTTAGATTAGGCATGATAGGGCATCTTACCTTGATTTTCTTTAGCTTGTTTTTAAACTCGGATGACATTTTAGCAATAACACTAGAAACCACCTTGGATAGAATATCCAAATTCTAAAAAATGGACAAGTTTCTAGCCCACCATATGAAATATACAAACAAACCTGGGGCATATCCAAAAACCTGAGCACTCTGCATTTTTTTCCATTCAAATATCCACTCCTCAAATGAGCTTGCAATCAACTGAAAGTTAAATTTTAACAAATCACATATTATACTCCATACCTTGCGAGTGAACTGGCATTCCAAAAACAAGTGTGGTGCCAATTCCTCATCTAATTTTCATAGGGCGCATCTGCTTGGTCCCATCCAACCTCTCTTGATGCCCACCTCCCATGTGAGCATATTTTTATTTAGTGCCAGTCAGTAAACCATGATAACTTTTACAGGGGAATTTATTTTTTAGACTTATTCCTACCACCAGTAGGCATGATCCTAAAAGGATTCTTTTTCCAGAGTGAAGTAGCCCAATTTCATCATGTACATCCCATTTATAAAATGCTTAGCCAAAACTAGGGAGTCTTTTTCATCTTCAATTAAAGTAACACAATTTGATTTTAGATACTCCACAAATGTTTCATGTTGGTCCTAAGGTCTGCATGCTTGACTGCTAAAGGGAAAATCTAGGCCACCTATCGGTTTAGAATGATTGTTTCTTTTAATTTTTTTTTGGTTGGTTAGAAGGTTATTCTATCAAGACAAAATCAAGGTTGGGTTGGTAGAATGATATGGATGAGGGTCCTCCTTGGCTAGTGACACACTAATGATAGACCAGTGAAATAATAGAAAACAAAGGGAAACAACAAACTACTCAATGAATAATCTGTTGCAACAAGTTCAATACTTAAAATATCATTTCAAGACATTAAACATGTATCAAGAACACAATTACTCCCACAGGTTGCAATAAAAACAAATCTTCACCAAAGCATTAGTTGTTTGACAGGTTGCATATCAATAAAAATGAGTTATACAATAGTTGAAAGGAAATGACATGTACTTTGCAGAGATAAAAAAATTCATTCAAGATAAGATAAAAACACAAGAAGAGTTGGACACAAACACTGTCATCAAAATTATGTTCACCGGGTTGAGAGATTTAATCCATGCATAGAACGAGTCCAACCAGTCTGATGTAGTGCTATTCTTTCCCAAAAAATCTGACCCTAATGATATCCAAAAACTAAATATTTAAAAGAGTTGCAAAGGCTCTCGTCCTTAGGGGACTGAGACCTAATTCTAGTTTACTGATTGTAAGACAGACAGCCTAATCTAACTGACTTTGCATGGAGTTCAACATGTGAACTCTGTACTAAACTTAACTGGTAACAAGTGGTTATTATTACACACATAAGACCACTTGTCATTTAATCTAAAAGAGTGTGCATTGGCATAACAAGAACTACTACTGGAAAAAATATTGCATGTGTTGAACGAACTGAGATTGGTAGAAAAGGACTCGAAGTGGCAGAATGGATTTTTGCGTTAAACGATGGCATGCCTGCGAGCTGGAGGCTACCAGAGACAATTGGTTGTATTGGAAGATATCTTCTTGAGGAATAAGGTAGTCTTCGGAAGTGTTATGGGACTGGGTGTGTCGAACTGGGAAGATCTCCATGTTCTCTTTCTGTGACAGAGATTTTGATAGCTAAGCGCACTATGCGTCAACCATGTCGGTTGCCATATGTACTTGTGAATAGCTTCGCTGGAATGGTTGGCGGGACAATGGTCATGAAGGGAGACATGGAGGCAAGCATCCAATGGGGAGGCGGGATGAGTGGAAGTGAGGGTAGATGACCTGTGAGGACAGATGTAAAAATATGAGAGGAGGTGTGAACATGATGGAGGTATCGAGAGTATGGAGTTGGCAATGTGTAGTGAAATATACAGGTGGCGAAAGTTGAGTGGTAGAAGGAGTGTGAGTGGAGGTGATGCAGTGACCTGATGTCATTTAAGCACGTGATTGTAGAAGTTGTTGAGGGTGGTTTGGGTCCACATCGCTTTTGGGCCCGCAATCCCGCACAAGCTACCACGTACCCTTCCAAAAATACCATGGTTCCAATTGTGGGACCTCTTTGGAAAATTAACGTTCGAGTTGTTTACATCCCCACAATGAAGTGTGGTCGTCGATTTGATTACAATATATGATCTGGGTTATATTTACCTGCTTCAAGGATCAACAGTTCTTGTTTATTTGAGATTAATGGTCCAGATTCACTTCAGAATTTTGAGCTTTGGGAGTTTCGAATGTGAAGCATGAAAATCTCCCGGAGGAAAATCGTCGAAGTGAATGATCTGCCTCCACATGTCCTTTCTGATGGATAGTCCAAATTCACTTCGAAAGTTCAGGCTTCGAGAGTTTCAAATGTGAGGCTCGAAAATATCTCGGAGTGGTACATGTTGCGAAGTGACGTTGTGGCATGACATCATATGATGTCATGGTTGTTGATGTGTCATGGAAATAAGGGTGACCCATGTCACGTGGAAATGGGAGAATGAAACAATTGAATGACCTGGAATGAGTGACACGTGTCATGACTGATGAGTGTGCCACATGTCTCAACTGATGGTTTCCACGTGCTTTGACACTTCGGGCTTCGGGAGTTTCGAATTGAGGCATGAAAATATCTCGGAGGAAAATTGCCGAAGTGAATGATCTTCCTCCATATGTCCTTATTGATGGACATTCCATATTCACTTCAGAATTCCAGGCTTTAGGAGTTTCAAATGTTGAGGCATGAAGTTATCCAAGAGTAGTACTGGCCCAAAGTGACATGGTAGGCTCTCAGGACTTTGAGAGTTCGGATTTTTGGCTCTTCGTCTTCGATACTTCGGGAGTTCGACTCTTTAGGACTTTGTCTTCAGGACTTTGAGAGTTTGTCTCTTCAGATCTTCGGGACTTCGGCTCTTCGGGACTTCGGGTGATTCTTGATGTTAAACCCTGCGTGATTTCGACACTTCGAATACACGAAAACCATCGATCTGATTGGCCTGATGGATCACCACCGTCAAAAGTTAACATGTCTCTTCCCACAATATGGATCCAAAATTGTCTTCTCTATATTTCTGCATTTGTCTACAGTCCTTTCCTGTTCATACAAAAAGGCTTGGTCAACCTGTTGTGACCTCAATCAATTGAAAACGTGATGACAAGCATTTTGAACCAAATACGACATGTATTTTATCCTTCAGGAAAAATAGAAACAAAAATGCGCAAAGACTCAAACAGGAAAGAAATGAATAAGAACCAAATCACTCAAAAATGGTAAACTGACTTAACCAACCTGAAGAGGAAAAAATGATGAAGGCATATGGAAAAGAGAGAGAGAGAGATAGGGGTGCAGACCCAGGTTACAACATTGGCTCCAACTAGGGATAGTTCGTCCCTGTGAGGTGCTAAGATTTGTATATCGATGCCTTAAGATTAAATAACTACTCTTACCTTCCATTTCTTACCTTTGTTTCTGTATGCCATCCCTGTGTATCTKCTATTATGCCTCAACCATGCATTTTATTGAACTGAAAAATTGAAACTACACCCCAGTGCCTTGTTGGGCTATGGAGTCTTTATTCACACACAATTAACTAATCAAAAGAAAAAATAAAGGAAAGTGTCTATGGTACAAGAGGTACCTTCCCTCACCCTTAAACAAACTAGCATTTCAGGAAGCGCCCATTGACTAGGCCTCCAAAAATTTATGTATCGTCTAGATTGTGCAGGATAAATGTGTTGTTGTTCAGAAATTCAACCACCTTAAAAGGGCCAAACCAGAGGTTGTCAAATTTACCATACTTGGACTTGTCACCTCTTCTAGCATCCCACCTCAAGACCACATCACCTTCCTGGAAAATATCCTTCTTGGTTTTCTTATCAAAGGCTGATTTGATCTTGCTCTGGTATGCCTCTGTCCTTTGATCCATTGCTTCTATTCTTTGTTGAACTTCTATAATCTGGAAGATTCTCCTTTGGATGTCATTCGGTTCCTCAATATCTTCTTGCAAGAATTTTAGAACTGGTATACCAAGCTAAGTGGGGAAAAAAACGTCTATGCAATAAACAAGCTGGAATTGTGAGATTCCCAGAGAATTCTTAGTGTTGATTCTGTCATCCCACAAAGCATACTTAAGTTTGGAGTCCCAGGATTTCTTGTTATCAGTCAACAATTTTTTGATAATCCTGATGAGAGTTTTATTTGATGACTCTTCCATACCATTCCTCTGAGGATAATAAGGTGTGGAATGTGTCAAGGAAATGTTATGACTTCCATAGAAGTCAATCATGGATTTGGATTTGAATGATTGGGAATTTTCCGTTACTAGCTTGCTAGGGCAACAAAATCTGGCAAAAATATTTGTTTCCAAAAAATTGATGATTACTTTGTCAGTGGCATTCCTGGTGGGTACAACCTCAATCCATTTGGTGAAGTAGTCAGTGGCAATGAGGATCAACTTGTGTTGTCCAATGGCGAGTGGATTTATTTCTCCTATGAAGTCTAACCCCCATTGTTGGAACAGACCACCAACAATGATAGGATTTATGGGCAGTGATAGTAACTTTTGCTTTCCTACAAACATTTGACATTCATTGCAGGCTCTAACAGTGGAAAACACATCAGAGAAAAGGGTGAGCCAGTAATATCCCGCCCTCAAGATCTCGAGAGCTATGGCCTTCCAATGTTGGTGTCCTCCACATGCTCCTTTGTGCATTTATGTTGTGACTTGTTTGGCCTCATTTTCATCAAGGCATTTTAACAGGATGTCAGCATGATCTCTCCAATACAAACTCTAGTTTGAAATGCAGAATTTGATAGCTTTCAACTTGAGAGACCTTGCCTTTGTCTTCTTCACATATGGTGGACATTTGAAATGTTGTAGAAAATAGATGATGTTTTTATACCAAGGTGAAGTGGAGTAGTTTTCAAATACCTGTAAGTTGTCTTGTCCAGGCTGCATGATGGGTTCATCTGATTGGGTGAATATTTGATGCAATTATATCACCTTACAATTCGACTCTGATGGAAATTTGGCCAGTCCTTTCCCCTTGATCAACTTGGTGGGATTTATGTGCAGGTCATACTCCAATAGTTTGACAATCCATTTTCCCTTTTTCCCCTCACTGTCTGGCTGGACTAGAATCTCTTTGACACTGCTGCTAGGAACAAAGGTTTTTATGATATATTGTAGCACATAAACCCTAAAGGCTTTGAGGGATTTGACCAGTGCATAAGCCTGATTTTCTAATATATCATACTTCAACTCAGCATCTCAGAGATCTCTGCTGAAAAAGGCTACGAGTTGTTCATTCCCTTCTTCATTTTTCTGTAGTAATACAACAACAATGGTTTCTTCTGAAGCAAAGGAGAAGATGAATAAATATTGGGTACAGTCTGGACTGGCTAACACAAAGGATTCAACTTAAGCTTACTTGATTGTTTGTAAAGATGATTTTTCCTCCAAGGACCATTTTATCACAACATATTTCTTCAACATATTAGTAATAGGCTTCAGAATTTCAACAAAATTTGGCACAAAATGTCTAAGGAAGTTTATCTTACCAATGAAAGACTGAACAACCTTTTTTCTTCTGGGGATCTCAATCTCTTGAATGGCACAAACCCTCTTCGAATCAATTTGTATACCTCCTGCTGATATGATGTGGCCCATGAGATTTCCTTCTAGCATGACAAAGTGAGACTTTCTAGGATTCGGGGATATTCCATATCTCCTGCATTTTTTGAAAACCTGCTCCAGGTGATGCAAATGTTCATCATCCGACTTGGAGAAAATGGTTATGTCATCCAAGTATATAACCATAAATTTGTCTTTCTCCGCCACAAAATCTATGTCCATGGCCCTCTGAAAAGTGGCCCCTGCATTCATTAGCCCAAAGGGCATCTTGTCATACATGAATGTTCCCCATGGGGTGGTGAATGTTTTTTTTTCTTTATCCTCTTCACACACTACTATTTGGTTATAACCAAAGTATCTATCCAACAAGGAAATTATGTGTTCACCTACTACCCTTTGTAAAATATGATCCATCTTGGGGAGGGGGTAATTGTCCTTCAGAGAACACTTCTTGATATTTCTGAAGTCAAAACACAAGCGTATCTCACCACTTTTCTTCCTTACAGGTACTAAGTTGGCCACCCAGATTGAGTTCCTCAATGGTACAATAATCTTGGTATCCAACATTATTTTTAGTTCTTTCTCAATTATGGACATTAACATGGGATTCAACTGTCAAATCTTATGTTTGAATGGATTGGAGCCTGCCTTTAGAGGGATCTTATGTTGGATGATGTCAGTGTCAAATGTCTTCAAATCTTCATAGGACCGCGCAAAAGTATCAGCAAAATTTTTAATGAGACTGAAATACCTGTATTTTTGTTCTGCAATTAATGCTTTGGACAACTTGATGATCTTGGGATTCTCAGTGGTCCCAATATTGCAATCTATCACCTCTTCTGCTTGAATCTTCATGGAATCTCCTTTGTAAACATCGTTATTGTCAAACAATATCTCCAAAGGCACTAGTCCTTTTGGAATATGGTTGGTTTTCAGCTCCACAATATTATGACTAGCCACTGTCTTTGATAGAGGAGATGTGTGTTGATCTTCCAATTTATCATCTTCCCCTTCTTGGCCCTCTTGATCAATTGAGATATTGGAGAATTCATCAATGGTGTGTAGAAATCTATGCAGCTCCAAATCATCACTAAAGACCTGCCCGTGTTTTACGTTGTCTGGTATGGATGTTCTATCTCTGAGCTCCACCTGATATTTGATATTTGGGACCATGTGAGGCCTGAAAGTGTTGGTAGCTAAGGTCAAAGAGTATGCCTTCTGATTCTATTCTCTATGAATAAAGGAAATGTTGAATGCTAGAAAGAAGTTATCGATCATATCCCATACCTCGTTTTTGTACTGCTTGAGCCCCTGTTCCTTAGTTTGATAGATATTCCTCACTTGATTAATGACCAACTCAAAATCACCAAAAAATGCTAAAAATTCAATGGTCATGTCTTTGGCAGCCCTCAATCTCAATACCATAGCTTCATATTCATCTATATTGTTAGTAGTTTCAAACTCCATCTTATAATAGAGGTTTATTACTTCTTTTGAAGGGGAAATAAGAAGAATACCTGCACTGTATCCTTATTTTGATGAAGAGCCATCGAAATACATCTTCCACACTCTGTTTTGTTGACTTGTCAGTGGCTGGTCATTGCATTGGCTAACTGATGTCTCAGGTTCATCATCATTTAAATGAAAGACATATGAGCCAATCTCATTCTCAACAACATAAAATGGGTGATTGCTTGGGTTCTAATGGTCACTGACAATGTAGGCTAACCTCACCTCTTTTTATATCCTCCTATGTTCACCTCCAAACACAAGAATGGTGGCATAGGTGAGGTCCATTTGTAATGATCCTCCAACCTTCTTAGCCCAAGTTTTGGATAAAATCATACCAAACTTTGGGGGAATGTCTACTACAACAATGTCCACCGCTACACTCTTCATGGGTAATTGTGCTAGATAAACCACCATATCCTTTATCAATCCCAAACATTTTACTTTCTTAGAATCAAAGGAGTACATGTCTTGGTAAGGCTTGGTAATATCCAAACCTAGTTCTTCCATAACAACTTTTGGCATGACATTGTGAGAGGCTCCCGAGTCCATAAGAAAATTATGCAGGATCTTATCATGGACATTCAAAGATATATAAAAAGGAGGAGAAGCATCAAATCCATCCTCAATGTGTGGACCCACAATAATGGTTGGGTTTTCATTCTGCAGACTAATGACATCAAAAGATACACTAGAAGGAGTTGGCAGAAGAACATTCATGATGGATTTCTTGAAAGGCTCGTTTTTTAACAATTCTGTCAAAGGTACATGGATCTTGATTTTTCTCAACTCGTGTTCCAGGCTGAAAGAGGTTGGTGGCTTATCAACTTCATTTATTTCACGAATAACAGGTTTTGATGGGGGAGGTGGTTGAGCTTTAGATGACATACCTTTACATGGATTTGTCTTGGGGGGGATTTCATCATGTTTGTTTTGATCGGAGGTAGTGGCTTTGGGAGCCACTGCTCTCGTCCTCAAATCATATTTCTTCTTGGGTTGGCATTGAATAACTCCCTCCTCCCCTATCTGATCATCAAACTGATTTGACAATTGTGCTACCTCATATTCGTGTTGTGTTAAGTGACTGGTATAGTAATATGTTTCATTAAAAAGAACATCAGTATCATCCACAACATTAGTGTCGACATCCATCTCCTCAATCCGATTGTTTTGGAAAGGAGGCACTACCCTTTGATCATCAACATTTATCCTTTCTCTCTGCATTACTTGGGGGGAATCATTAGGCCTTCTAAATTGGTTTGGATTTCTATTTCCAACCCCTTGAAAATATATGTTTGGTTGTTTGGATTCCCATTTTAGCTTAGCTATTTCAGAGGTCAGATCTTTCAATTTTTTGGTCATTTCATCAAGATTTGGATCAACTGTGGCCGAGTTAGAGGAGGTAGGGGCATCATCTTTATGTTTTTTCTTCTCTTTATCAGATCTAGTCTTTAGTCTGTCTGATGCCAAAATATTAGATTGAACTTCAATGGTTGCTTCCTGCATGGAAAATAGTGTGGTTGATCTTCTCTCTCTCTGGAGGAGGGATAACTCTACATCGAACGCATTAGCATAAGTTATCTTGGCAAAGGCTTCAATTTTTTTGATTTCATCTAGGATTCTACCATACATCTTATTAAATCTCTTGGTGAAATCTGAAATGGATTCACCACTCTTTCTCTTTAGGGCCCCAAACTTAGTGATGTAGTAGAGGTAATATCTCTTAT
>SNQJ01S0057459.1:101244-114933 GCA_010110895.2 Picea sitchensis
GGTTGTTAAATTACGTGCCCATACGTGGTGCGATTTTGAAATTATTATTTGATGACCACAAGAGATGTGGTGGATATAAACTAAGAAAGGAGGCCGCGGTTGGTCTAGTTGTTAGACAACGCCGGCCTCAACTGTTGACAATTTCCAGTCGAGGGATGTCATTTTGTCAAATTGTTAGTCATGGGCTTCCACTACATTGGCATTAACGCCATTCACAACAAATTTCTATTCCGGATATCGTTCAACTATTACATTAGCCTCGGCCTTGTCCTTACGTTAAATTCTCGGCCGATTTGCTATAATGCGTCTCCATGTTTTGACCGGTTGCGGTTATTTTATGAATTTGGTTGAGGTTGTTTGTTCTACCTATTTCAGTGAACTCATTACTGTGTTTACACGTCCACCTGGATCTATCCATATTTAATATGTAACAAATTCGGCCATTAATAATGAAGCAGGATTAATTGGCACACGTTTGCATCTTTTCCAACGACTCCTGCACTGACAAAACATTTCAGAAACCGATGGAAATGGGAGAACCCTCATTTTGTGCAAAAGAATCTTTTTCTTTCAGAAATCATGGACTTGGGAGTACGCTAATTTTGTACTCGGGAATCTTTTTCCTGTTATAAATTCTATTCGAGATTTATCCTGGTCTGAGTTTTGTGCGTAACCAAATGATGTTTTACATGATTTTTTTTCTAATTTTGAATTGATTCAGATTTTAGAATATTCAAAATAAAAGTTCGGATTAATAGAAACTACATTTTTTTTTTTAATCTTGATCAAAATGGGTTATAAATTAGATGATTACTAGAAACATATGTTTTTATCTTTAGGCAAGTTTGTTATAAATTAGATGATTCTTAAAAAGATATGTTTTAACTAAATTTGATTATRYAATCTCAACAATTAATATTCACTATTCCACTAAAACAAAATTTAATCAACATTTGTTATAAATTAGATGATTCCTAGAAACATATGTTTTTATCTTTAGGCAAGTTGTTATAAATTAGATGATTCTTAAAAACATATGTTTTAATTAAATTTGATTATGCAAGTTGTTATAAATTAGATGATTCTTAAAAACATATGTTTTAATTAAATTTGATTATGCAATCTCAACAATTAATATTCACGATTCCACTCAAACAAAATTTAAATTATTTGAAAATATATAGCACAAGTTTCCCTCACAATAACTATTAAAGTCACCAGCATAGGATTTGAACATGGATGGATGTGACTAAACCCCTCTCTATACCACATGTGCTATCTCAAAAGGCTTTTTATTTCATAACTTAACAATGTAAAAGAGTAAGATATACTAACAAAGCAAAGGTAGAAAAGTACATTATAATGACCTATTACATTATATATTCTATATTGTAAATTTGAAAAAAAAAAAAAAACTACCATCCTTATTTTTGGTAAGGAGTTTTTTTTCACTTTTCTTCAATAAAATATATTTTATATTAATAAATATGATCTCTTATCATGATAATTATTTTCTTATCAAATCTTATTATTTAATAAAAACAACATACTTTAATGCTAAACTCAATAAAAACTAATCAATACATAAGAAAATGCAATCCTACCATGTAAATTTCATGATTCAAACTTGTCTTCTATATTTTCTTCAAGATATTTTTACAAAATTTATGAGTGATAAATAACTTCTTCTTTTTATTGAATTATTTCAGAAAAAGGGCATTGCTTGAATTTCATGTATATGTAATATTCCATTCTTTTAAGGACCTCTCTCATATTTCTAAAAGATTCTCCTATTCATATTTCTAATAGATTCTTTCATTCATTATATAAGGGGGAATTTATCTACATTTTAATATGAATTTTCAGTTTATTTAATCTATTTAGAACTATTCAATCTATTTATAATTTTTTAAATAAAATAATTTTTTTTAAGTCACATCAAATAAAAAATATCCATAATTGTTGTAGACAAAACTCGAAAAGCTATAAACAAGTAATGTGTTTATAAGATGTAATTTTTTTATAAGGAGAATTTATCTGTATTTTAATATGAATTTTCAGTTCATTTAATCTATTTCGAACTATTCAATATATTTATAATTTTTTAAATAAAATAAATTTTTTTAAGTTACATTAAAGAAAAAATATCCATAATTGTGGAGACAAAACTTAGAAAAACTATAAACAAGTCATGTGTTTATAAAATGTAATCTTTTTATAGAAAAGAGATTTAAGTATTTCTTAATTATTATTGTGTTAAAACTGTTAATTTTATTTTAGTGATATGTATGATTATTTAGTGATTATTATATGGTTTTGTTAAATTATATTAATGTTGTGTGTGTTAATGTTGGTTTTTATTTATTTATTTATTATTGTATATGTATTATTGATTTAAGGTTATTCTTGACACCTAACATATATACATATATAAATTTGTGATAATTAAAGTTTATATATATATATATTCTAAATTTAATGTAACATCAAAATATACAATTTAAAATTTCCATATATTCAAAAAAATACTCTTTCATCATAAAAATAAATTTTTTAATATGGCATCAAAATACACAATTTAATATATTGATATATTAAAAAAAATACTCTTTCATCATAAAGATATATATTTTTTAATAACTATATTCAAATTATGGTGCTCAAAATATATTTTTTGATAATAATATTCAAATTATATTCCACTTAAAAATGACATTTAAAATTTTGGTTAGTTAAAATCAATTTAGCAAAAGTGGTAAAACTATAGAAATTTAAATATGGACAAATTAAGATCCCACTCTAAAAGGTTGCTGCTACTACTACTAATAAGGTGTAATAAATTATAATATTTTTTTATTTCCATATTTTGATTTAGTGTGTCAATTTCAGCTAACACATCTGGTTAAGGTTAATGTAAAAGTGACTAGTATTTCTAATAAATTCTCTATATATAGATTTAGTGCACTTTAATTCATTGATAAAAGGATATATAATTAATGAATGATTGATGACTTTTATTTTATACTAAGTGAAGAAAATGTTAACAAGAATGTGTAAAAATTATATGAACTAGATATATTTATAAAATGACAAATTAGATTATTATAAATGTAAATTTTATTAATATTAAATAGAAATTATGAAAAATATGTTATTATAAATGTAAATTTCATTAATATTTAAATAGAAATTATGAAAAATATGTTATTATAAATGTAAATTTCATTAATATTAAAATAGAAATTATGAAGAATATGTGTAAAAGTGGAGAGAAATTTAATTCTTTATAGAATATTAAAAATGGAGATAACAATAATAATAATAATAATCTATTTTGCCAAGCAATTTGACTTGTAAAGTCTACAGAGGTATACATACCCTACCCCCCTCTGGATTTTAACTTGTGACCTCTTAAGAGGAAACACATGCTCTTAACCATTAGGCCCACTAAAGATCCCTAAAACAAACCTTAATTTGTTTAGAAAATGTGAAATTATTGTAGTGTGTTTTGTTTAGAATTTTGGTACTAGAAATAGGAATTTAGGTTTATTATTAATTTCAAAATTTGTTTATTTTACAATTTGATATTGTTTATATTAATTTTAATGAAATGTATAAATAAGTTTTATAGTAAACAAAATTTCATGCTAATAATTATGAAAAATAAATGTTGAAATATTTTGTATAAGTTTGAAGTTTTGTCATGTCAATTACTAGAATATAATTTTAGTGGAGAGGATAACATTCTATCACACAACCACTCAAGTTAGATCGAAATCTTATTCATAAGTTATCATTGTGTATTATAATATAATCTCACTATATTTGTAATAGCATATAAGATTTATTAGTAATAGTATATAAGATTTGTTTGTGATAAATTGTCCACTAAAATATTCAAGATAAAATACAAATTAACTTATCTTCTAAGTTCCATATATTTGATTAAAAAAAAAATCTAAAAAATAGAATTCACAAAAATGATCAACTTGCAAACTGAATAAATAGAGTTCATGTCATTTGAATTGAGCCAATCCTAAATCCTAAAGAGAAATTGAAAGTGATAGAAAAATTCACATTACATTGGAGTAATGGTCCAATCACATTTTTACAATTTTGTACATATATTCCATATCAATTTCTCCTTATTTAAAATTTAGGTTTATTATTAATTTCAAAATTTGTTTATTTTACAATTTGATATTAATGTTTATTAATTTTAATGAAATGTATAAATAAATCTTATAGTAAACAAAATTTCATGCTCATAATTATGAAAAATAAATGTTGAAATATTTTGTATAAGTTTGAAGTTTTGTTATGTCAATTATGAGAATAGAATTTTAGTGGAGAGGATAACATTCTATCACACAACTACTCAAGTTAGATCAAATCCAGAAATCTTATTCATAAGAAATCTTATTCATAAGTTAAATTATCATTGTGTATTATAATATAATCTCACTATATTTGTAATAGCATATAAAGTTTATTCATAATAATATATAATATTTGTTTGTGATGAATTGTCCACTAAAATATTCAAGATAAAATACAAACCCACATATTTAATAAAAAAATAAAATAAAATAAAAAAATTCACAAAAGTGATTAACTTACAAACTGAATAAATAGAGTTCATGTCATTTTAACTGAGCCAATCCTAAATCTTAAAAAAAAAATTAAAAGTGAAAAAAATTTCACATTACATCAGAGTAATGGTCCAATCACATTTTTACAATTTTGTACATGTATTCCATATCAAATAATCATAATGATTATTTATAAACATAATTTATAAAGTTAAAAACATTTATCAATTGAGCTCATTATACGGTGAATTTACTTTAATTTTTTCATAAATAATAAAATAATATTTGTAACTTTCTCCTTATTTAAACTTTTAAGTTAAAAACATTTATAAGCTCATTACACGGTGAATTTACTTAAATTTTTTCATAAATAATAAAATAATATTTGTAACTTTCTCCATATTTAAACTTTTAAATTTGAAATATATATTTTTAACCATATATTTTATTGTTTTGCCCATAATATCTTAAAAAAAGATTTTCTTACTCTTAACCATATATCATTTTATTGTTTTTTCCATGATATTAACCCTTAGAATGGATGTTATTATAATAGAAGGAAGATTCGTGAACTTTAACAAATGAAAGGGTGACGTCATGTTTACATAGATGTTCACTTTGACGCGTAAANATAATTATGAAAAATAAATGTTGAAATATTTTGTATAAGTTTGAAGTTTTGTCATGTCAATTACTAGAATATAATTTTAGTGGAGAGGATAACATTCTATCACACAACCACTCAAGTTAGATCGAAATCTTATTCATAAGTTATCATTGTGTATTATAATATAATCTCACTATATTTGTAATAGCATATAAGATTTATTAGTAATAGTATATAAGATTTGTTTGTGATAAATTGTCCACTAAAATATTCAAGATAAAATACAAATTAACTTATCTTCTAAGTTCCATATATTTGATTAAAAAAAAAATCTAAAAAATAGAATTCACAAAAGTGATCAACTTGCAAACTGAATAAATAGAGTTCATGTCATTTGAATTGAGCCAATCCTAAATCCTAAAGAGAAATTGAAAGTGATAGAAAATTTCACATTACATTGGAGTAATGGTCCAATCACATTTTTACAATTTTGTACATATATTCCATATCAATTTCTCCCTATTTAAAATTTAGGTTTATTATTAATTTCAAAATTTGTTTATTTTACAATTTGATATTAATGTTTATTAATTTTAATGAAATGTATAAATAAATCTTTTAGTAAACAAAATTTCATGCTCATAATTATGAAAAATAAATGTTGAAATATTTTGTATAAGTTTGAAGTTTTGTTATGTCAATTATGAGAATAGAATTTTAGTGGAGAGGATAACATTCTATCACACAACCACTCAAGTTAGATCAAATTCAGGAATCTTATTCATAAGGAATCTTATTTATAAGGAATCTTATTCATAAGTTAAGTTATCATTGTGTATTATAATATAATATCACTATATTTGTAATAACATATAAAGTTTATTCGTAATAATATATAATATTTGTTTGTGATGAATTGTCCACTAAAATATTCAAGATAAAATACAAACCCACATATTTAATAAAAAAATAAAATAAAATAAAAAAAATTCACAAAAATAATCAACTTGCAAACTGAATAAATAGAGTTCATGTCATTTGAACTGAGCCAATCCTAAATCTTAAAAAAAAATTAAAAGTGAAAAAAATTTCACATTACATCAGAGTAATGGTCCAATCACATTTTTAGTACATGTATTCCATATCAAATAATCATAATGATTATTTATAAACATAATTTATAAAGTTAAAAACATTTATCAATTGAGCTCATTATACGGTGAATTTACTTTAATTTTTTCATAAATAATAAAATAATATTTGTAACTTTTTCCTTATTTAAACTTTTAAGTTAAAAACATTTATAAGTTCATTACACGGTGAATTTACTTAAATTTTTTCATAAATAATAAAATAATATTTGTAACTTTCTCCATATTTAAACTTTTAAATTTGAAATATATATTTTTAACCAAATATTTTATTGTTTTGCCCATAATATCTTAAAAAAAAATTTCTTATTCTTAACCATATATCATTTTATTGTTTTTTCCATGATATTAACCCTTAGAATGGATGTTATTATAATAGAAGGAAGATTCGTGAACTTTAACAAATGAAAGGGTGACGTCATGTTTACATAGATGTTCACTTTGACGCGTAAAAGTTGTGATTCATAATTTCTATTCGGTCTTCAATGGATACTATTCTTTTTATTGAATTATTTAGGGAAATATGTTGTTTGATTTCGTGTATCTATAAAGATTCCACTCTTATAAGTGGGGCCTCTATTAGACTTTCAAGTACGTGAAATTGATTCTTTTCTTAATGTGTAATTAGTTATTTTTTTATTTTTTTATTTTTTATATATATATATAGAGAGAATCTTGAACTTTGACTCTCAAGTATGTGGAATAGATTTTTTTTTTTTAAATAAATATTTATTTATTAAAATATGTAAATTTAATTTCATATTAATATAGTATTAAATATATTTTGATGGGGTGATGACACATGGGTTTGGATCCCACATGTGGTGAGTTCAATTGTCACTTTGCATAACCTTGAAAGCTTGTGATCATCTATCATTGTGAGTGTTTGTGGTTTGCACGGTGATGTAGTTGAGGGAGGTACGCCACCTTCTACCCCCACACAATGGTGATGAAGGGTCTTCAAACTAGGACAAACCGAAGGTATATGGATAATGGGAGGAAGTGGCTACAGATTAACGACACTCGAAAACTGTTTTTACATGTGATGAGAATTAATCTCAAACCAATAAAAACATCAATGCGATGGATTATCAGATGGAGTGGAGGATCATGGCTCAAGCAAGAACAAGCAGTGATAACCAAATAAAGAAGGATTGTGGGAATGGTTCTCTTTGTGAATTGGCCTCATGTCCTATCAAGGTGTCTGCATCTTTTGTGGGAAGTTATCAAGGGTTCCTAGCCTGGTGTACAGTTTCAAGCCTCTCTTGGTAGGAGCGACCTCCCCTGGAGGAAATCCTTTGGTTTTCCTTTGGAGAGGGTTTTTTTCAGGCAAGAGGGTTTCTAGGTGGTGGTGTTTCTTGTTTTGGTGTGGAGTACAATTGAAGTCAGAATGGGGGGAGTTGGATTGTTCTACGCAGAGTTTTGAAGGGCATGGAGGAAAGCAGATTTTCCATGAGTTTTTCCTAGAAGTTACCCATCTCCCTCAGCATTGCTAGTTTCGAGGTATCCATGTTACTTGTAATATTTTTCCAGTAAGTCTTTTTCTGATGTTTGTTGTTGGTCCTGGGTATTGTCTTAGTCTCGTGTGGAAAGAAGGGATTAACCCTAGAGGTGGGGAGTTTTGTGTTAGGTCTGTTGTTAAGGAGGTTTAAAGGGTGTATTAAGGTGGTTGTGCTAGTTGGTCTGGGTGTTTTAAGGGTTGGTATAGGAGCTTTCTAGTTTAGGTGGAACCACCCCCCTATTATTTCTTAGGTTCCTTGGAAGCCCAAGGGGACATTTTCTTCTCCTAGAGGTGGTCCATCCATGTTTAAAATTTAGAATGGGAGAGCAAAGGGATGCAGGAGAGATCAATTAACAAAATCTTGAGGACAACCTCCTTTTCTTTGATGAGAATAGTCAATGGTAAAATGAAAATGCACATGACCTACGAAAATCTAGTAAGAGAGGTGCCAAGAGCAAGGGGTCTCAGAAACCCCCGGTGCAAATAAAGGCTTCATGAAGCCTTGAGGACCTGAGAGGCCAGAATGAAGCCAAGTAGAGCAGAATTAATTTATGATAAACATCTCACAGGAAAAAAACAAAGAATGGAAAAATTGGTAAGGTAGAGCAAGATTGAGGAAATGAGGAGACCCTTAAAGCAAATGATTTAGCAAGAATTTCAGGATTGGGTAGAAGACATGAGGTTCACTCGATCTTGAGATACCAAAGTCTTCAAGACTATGGAGTTATGTTGGCTTGCAAAAACTCTCATTGTCCTGTCAATGTATGATAAGGAGGACATGCAAGCAAAGACCCTAGACAAAATTAGAAGACTTGAAGCCAAGTTTACAGTGTTGTGTAGAGTGGTCTTCGAGATCATCTTTAAAGTGAAGGATTGGGATGGAGACAACAATGATGAACTGGTGGATGTTACGGGCACCCCAAGCTCTTCAGGTACTAGTGCCAACCCAATTACCATTAATGAGGAAGAGAAGGATGATGAGGGTAAAATGCATAAAGGACTCTGGAGTGTTTCAAGGCCTTCTAGGCCATCCCAGTCTTAGAAAAAAAAGTCATGATATTTCAAGTTTCTTTTGAGTATTGTCTCTATATTTTTATAGTTTCAGGTGTCCTTTAAAAATTTTGTTGAATATAATGGCCTAGATATGATTATCTCTAACATTATAATTTTCATGGACATACACCAAAACTCTAGTTTCCTTTTGTAAACTCGTGATCTAGTTTGTAAATAATTGTATGATATGAATATATTAGTATCTTAGATTACAATATATTAGTCAATTGGGTTTAGCTTAGGTGGTTTGAATGAAAAGTTGTTATCCTCTTCACCCCATGTTCAATTCCCACAAGTGATATGTTAAGCTCTTAATGAGTATATCATTATATTGAATTTGAGCCATTATTGAAACCACCACAGTGCCCTGAAGGTTCTAGGGTTTTCTCTAGGTACAGTCCTTGAAATGAGGGGAAGTACTTGAGGTTTTCTGGGCTTTGTAACATGGGGAAAAAAGAGTATTAATTATATTAATTTAATTTTGGATTTATTAAGCAATTAAAAAGATAATATTTTTAAGCCACAACTTTTAAAGTGTGTAAATTTAAGAATATATTTTCACTTCGGAAAATTTAATTATTTTAGACATTTCTAAAAATTTAGATCCTAAGAGAATTTTTGGAGGCAAATTATGACATAAAACTAAAGAAAATTCTAGTCCTTAAGGGACCAAAATTCCTACCTTACAAATATTTACAAATCCCCTAATGTCATAGACAACATTCAAACCGTTTCTATAGAGGATTTTTCAATAGATGAGAGATAGAGTTTGGGATTAGAGTGAGCTCCTGAAAGGAAATCTAAGGACGTTGAAGGATACCAAGAATAAATCTTAAAAATTGGAGGGTGTGTCATCATCTCTGACATCCATAAGTTATTCAATTTAGCAAGCAAGAAGGGATTCCCTAAACCGTAGACTCATAGCCTTATTGTACCTATTTTTTAAATTGGGGATAAAAAAGTTCCCTCTAATTATGGGACCATTATAATTAATCCATTTTAGTCAAGCTATATGGAATTGAAAGAACATCAACATGGCTAGAAAGCCATGGAAAAAGAGCTAAAGGTTGGGTCAGATTTAGGAGCTATCATTCAACTATGGACCACCTTCTTACACTTTGTAATGCCTACCCTGACTTGTAAGTAACTATATTTTGCTTAAACAATAGTGTAAATATTTATACTACTAATGTAAAAAAGGAGAAACATTGAATGGTGTTGAGGGGGATTGCCTATATAGGGCATGATGCCATAAGATGGAAACAATGAGGAAATTTCCCCTGCCAATTTAAAATTCAAGAAAAATCCATATTGCCCATTTTATAGAAATTGTGGTTAATGGAGGAAGTTGGTAGTTGAAATATCAACTTTCCACATTTATGAAAAGGAATGGATGTTATACCATAATTGCCTCGAAGCGTAGGCAGAAGAAAACACCATCTAAGAGCATTAAGGATGACCCACGAGGTGGGAGATTTGATACAATCTTGCTAAAGAGGCATGAAATGAGGGAATAAAAGAAGTAATTGAGAAGGGGAGATAGTGAGGATTGAGTCGAGAGCCATTTAGAAGAAGGGAGATCTTGTGCAACTCTGCAGTTGTTAAGATAACTAGAAACAAATTGGCTTATAGGGTAAAAGATTTTTTTTTGAGCCCAGCGTTTTCCAGTCAAAAATTTGATAAGTAGGGTTCTGGCGAAGATGAGTGGCTGAGGTATGGAGTCATTTCTGAGACCTTTGCTTTGTGGAGAGAAAACTAATCTGCCAAGTTCATGTGGGAAGAGGATAATGATCTTTGTCCCTGGTTGTTGTGAACAAATGGAGACTCAGTCTTGTAGCATCGTGGTCTTAGCTTGGGGTGGCTGGTGGTAAATCCTTCTAGGAGTTTTTATTGCCCTCACAGGTTGGAGTGAGAGATAGGGCACCCCTTTGTGATTCTGACCTTTCTAGATCCTAGATAAAAGTATATTTGGTTAAATCTTTGGAGTGTTTATATGAGAGAAAATTTTATACTATGTTTTAAAATTTGTATGTAAGTTTTATTTATGATAAAAGTGACTTGAAAATTTAAGTAAAAATAAAGATAATGTCTTAGTTGAAGCTCATTTGATTTAACTCCTTATCTCTTGACTATTTGTGTGGTAAAATTGGTGGAATTCTTGAGAGAGGTGAATCAATAATAAAACAATTTCAATCCTTTTAACCATATAATCCAAGTGTTATATCAATTATCATTATGTCCAATAACTATAGAGTAAAATAGAAATGAACAAATGAACAATCATACACACTTACACAATACACGAGTGTTTTTCGTGGAAACCCAAAGAAGGAGAAAACCACATAATGTTTTCTTATATGTCTTGAAGAAATAGATTCATTGGAAACATAGGCTTCCTTTTTCAGTACCAGTGGAAGGAGTCTCCAACTTGAGTTTCTCGAGGGCTACAGCAGAGGGACGGCTCCTCAACTCCCCACTTCTAAAAGCTCTGACTATAAGTAGGCTACAACTCCCTATGTTCTCCGGCCACAACAGGAAGGTGGCTTCCCTAATCACATGTCCTTGCCTCACATCCAGCATGCAGATTATAGAGTAGAATAGTGGAACCAACTGTCACACTATCGCAGAGTGAGATACCACTCAAGCCGCTGCACCGATCAGCTTTGCACCACATAACTGTACCAATCCTTTGCACCACATAACTGTACCAATAACTTTGAACCATGCATCCCAGCGTACCTCAACACCTTAATCTCTTGTACCATAAATAAGTGCATCAACCATGAACCAACCATGCACCAACCTGTGCATGGTTGATGAACTTGTTTTTTTTATAGGTTGATTACAGGTTGAATCAACCTGTACCTCAACTGTACCATGAACAAATTGCATCAACCATGCAACAAACACAGCCTAAAATAACCTGTCACAACAAACTTTGTCACAACAACTTTCACAACAACCTGTCACAACAACTTGTTCAAACAACTTGTCGCATCAATCTTATCAACCAAATCAGATCTACTCACCAATATCAATCACCAAGACAACTCTCAAAGATGTGCATCAACCAAACATAACACAACAACTCATAATCGTCACCAAGATCAATATGTGCTTCTAATAATACAAGTATGCTACATCATCCATAAACCATGTGCCAAAAATACTACTAACAAGTGCCTCGACCCATGTACCAAGTATGTACCAATCATGTATCAACTACTCATCAACTATGCTTCATCAAGATTTACCGACATCATCAACTATACACCTCATGTATGTGCCAACTCATCAACTACTTGTCTCAACCATGTACCCAACATGTACCCTAACCAAAAGACTTCATCAATTTCATCATCCAAATATGATTTGTAACTCTGCAATAGACCTGGTGTATATAATCACATACCTGCAAACCTTCCTTAACTTTAACAACAATAGACTAGCATTTTCATAAAAATTTTCTTTAGTCTCACATGACTAGTTTTGGATTAGTCAACAACCCTAACTTGAAATAATCATAACTATGTACATGTAATGAATAAAGATCTGAAACTTATACACAATGTTCTTCAGTGTGTTTTATGTAATTCCTCTAGGTGTCACTACTTGGAACCTCTCAGAAAAGGAGTTATAGCAAAAAGGACATACCTTGCTGAATTCTGGCTTATTCTAGAGAGCAACCTTGTAGAGCGTGCCCCGCATGGAATATTTGTTGAGTCGATCTGAAAATGTTACACAACATACTACAGACTGTAATATAACTAACACATTTGGTCTTACTGAATTTTGATCTGTTATGAAGAAGTTATGATGTTTTTACCCGAAATACCTGTTTTAGACTAGTTTCGGGACTAGCCACAAACCCTATTTTCCACGGAGTGTAAATAAAAAAATACAACGACCCACAAGTTCAATTTTTTACCATAGATACTTGGATATGTTTCCTCAATGGCATAGAATTTTCACGGTTTGAATCATTCTAGAAAAAGATTTATTGAGAAAATGGTGAGATGACCTGTAAATAACATACCTTAGAAAGCATCATCAAAATAATTTTTCCTCCCTTGAATTCCGGCCTTCTTTTCTTCACCTTCCCTCTGAAATTCGGCTTATATATCCTTTGGTTACCTCAGTCACCTATAGATATTCAATATTCTCAAGTGTGATGTAAAATGAAAGAGTCTTGCCTCTTATTTATACTCTCCATCTTCTAGGTCACTTAACCCATTTCCAGGTCACTTAACCTATTTTCCTCATTTTTAGGGTTAACCACTTTCCATAATTAGAAATTTTTCCATTACTTTATCATTTAAATATTCCTCCTTGACTTTGTCACCTCACTTTATCATTTAAATAATCTTCTTTGATTTTGTCACTTCACTTTATTATTTAAATAATCTTTCTTGACTTTATCACTTTAATTTATCATTTAAATAATAATTTCTTCTTTGCAAGCTCTTTGACTTCTTTGACCTTTTGGTTCTTCAAGCCAACATATGAGGGTCCTCCAAATTCATAACACCATAACTCTCAAACCATGAGGAGTTATGTGATGTTCCACATACCACCAGAAATGTAATGGCATGTACTATCCATCTAGAATAGGCTTGCCTTCAAATTTATCAAAACTCATACCATTATACATCAAACAAACTTAGGTCCATTACCCACACCCAGGTTCTCCAACTTATCATGGCCATAACTCTCTAACCGTGAGGAGTTATGTGACGTTCTACATACCACCATAAATGGAATGACATGTACTATCCATTTAGAATA
>SNQJ01S0057460.1:18422-32075 GCA_010110895.2 Picea sitchensis
TTCCCGATTGGTTTTTCACAAGAGCTCTGAACTCTTGGAACCGTGTGAAGACCTCACTCTTGGCCTTTAGGAAATAGATCCAAGTCTTCCTCAAGTAGTCATCAATAAATGTGAGATAGTACTCACAACCACTCAAGGACCTCTGAGTCATGGGCCCACACACATCTGTGTGTACTAAATCCAGTATCCCAGCTGACCCGGTGTCACTGCTGGGGAACGATGCCTTGGCAAACTTGCCAAGCGCACACCCTCTGCAAACATCCTGATGCTCTATGCTGATTTATGGCACTCCGATCACAACCTCTCTCAATCCTCCAAGAGCCCCATGATGTAGGTGGGCCATCCTCCGATGCCATAACTCACACAACTGTCTGCTGCTGTCCCCACTCGCTACCAAGGCAAGAAGTGGCTGAAAAAGCAATCTGAATAGTTTCCCCTCTCTCACTCCAATCACCTGTCCTGAGGCACGTGGAGAACCCCGAGGATGAATCAGTACCTCGGTGCCTCTGAATGTCACCTCAAGACCTCTATCCTGGAGGGTGGAAACTGATATCAAATTCTTCTTCATCCCAGGGACATACAGAACGTCCGTGAATGATATGGGTGGCAAGCCATCTCTCTGAAAAGCAACTGTGCCAACCCCTGCAACTGTGAAAGCTCTGTCATCTCCAAGAGCAATCTCCATCCTGATCTCGCCAACTCTGAGATCAGAAAAGTGCTCTCGAAGTCCTGTCATATGGCTCGAAGCCCCGTTGTCTATATACCAGATACTAGGTGTCGTCTCAACTGAAGTGCAGCATGTGAGGAACGCACACTCTCTCTGAAACTGTGCCTGAAAGTCAATCTCCTCTGTTGTACCTGCGGTACCCCCTTCTTCTTCTTCCTGTTCGGGCACTATCCAGCATAGTGCCCAAACTTCTTACAAACAAAGCACTTCACTTTGCTCATATCTCTCTTCTGACCACTACCCTGACCACTGTTGCTCTCTCCTCCTCCACTCCCCTGTGGTGGGGCCCCAAACTTGGGACCCTACCGACCCCCACGACTGACCTTCTTCTTGCCCTTTGTCCAAAGAGCAAGATCCTCCTCACCCTAACCAATCTGTTGCTGTCGCTATCCAGAAGCCTTGGCTACCAACCGAATCTCCTCCTGGACAAAGTCATCCCACATCCTCTCCCATGTAGGCATGACCTCCTTGGCAACTATGCCACGTACAAATGGACCCCACAGTTTGGTGAAGCTATTCATAGCTTGCCTCACCAAAGAATTAGGGTCAACAACCTCACTGACGGCTCCAAGCTCGTCTCTGATCTGAGTGAAGCGACCAAGGAATGAAGTTACTGACTCATCCTTGAGCATTCGAATGCCCCTGAGTCGGTCATGAAGAACCATCTTCCGGTTCTCATTGGAGCTCTCATACAACTTGCATAGAGATGCCCACATCTCGTATGCACAAACCTTCCCCATCAAATGGGGTATGATATGGTCACAAATTGCATCACAAATGGTCCTCTTCGCCTTGTTCTTCTTCTTCCTGAACTCTGCCACCAAGACGGGAGCAATGACAGGAATAGGGGGAACAGTTGCCTCGACTATATTCCATAGCTCGAGGTCCTCTAAGACGAAGACTATCCTCGCCTTCCAAGGCGACCAATTGCTAGCCCCTGCTAGCCTGTCCTCAACTCGCATCTGAGATGCTGACATGTCTGCCAAACTGCACTGCCCAACTGATGCTCACGCTGCCAAGGAAAACACTGTCTCACTCCTGTCAACACAGTTGTGAAAAGGGACAAGTGTGATCTGACCTCACTTCTAACAAAATAGGTGTGAAAAGAGGTCAAGTCAAATCAGTCTCACTCCTACTGCGTAGGTGTGAAAACACACTGATGACAAGTGTCCAAAACCGCCCAACTGTCCTCTACAAAAATCTGCCCGCTAACAACCATTGAATGAGTCAATGGTTGTCCACAAAAATCTTCCAAGAAGATGTATATGACAGCCAATAAAATGCTGTCCCAACTGCTCAAAATTTCAGCCACCGAAGCTCTGATACCATGTGAAAATTCCAAGTCCTATCAGCTTGCCTTCTTGGTCTGTCTTTGACCAAAGAAAGGCTCTAAGTTTCTTCTGTCGGGTAAAGTATTTTCTGTTGTTTTATAACAGCCAACAGTCCAAAAGTATTTTGCTGATTTGTTACTGTTATGTTCTCGATTTTGGGTGCTCTAGCATGTCATTTTTATCACCAGAAATTAGTATATGCATCTCAAAATAAACATAACACACCTAAACATCGTTTACTGTTGAATATGAACAGATCTAAGAAAATAAATCATGCATTTGTAGAAACAGGTATTTTTGGTCAAAATGACCCTGGATAAAACCCCCCCGGGGAAAACCAGTTTGGAATATGTGTGTATATATGAGGAAAGCAGAAGAAGGGTTACAGTAAATACAATATATGAAAGAACCTGATACAACAACAACTCCAACTGAGCTGATATACAAGCTCTAAATCAACAGATGCGCCCCAGAATGGTGCGACCCTCATGCAAACTGCCAGAACCACTGAATCTGCTCCAACTGCCAACTGTGAGCTCAGATCTGAAAACCCCTCCATAGGAATGAAGCTCTAGTAGATGGCCTCCCTCTGAAACTGATCTCACTGCAATCTAATGGCTAGATATCCTACCAGGTACAAATCAACCTCCACAACTAATGTGCCCCTCTCAAAAGTAGAATAGCTCCAATAAATAATCAAGGCAAGTAGCTCCAAGCCTCCATGAATGAAAGCAAGCGACCTCCCTCAAGCATCCTCACAAAACTGACCTCATCTCCATCCTCCAAGAGCTCCTCTCTCAACAAGCAAAAGACCAAATGAGAAATGCGCCCCTCCTTCACCCTTTGCGCCCCTCTTTGACTAGCAAAAGGAAACCTAGATATTCAAGGGTGGAGATCATCTCATCTCCCATCTAATCGATGGTTGAAATCTCCCCATGAATATCTAAATCACAAACCCACTTTGGGTTAAGTTCCCTAACTCAACTTTATGTCTCTAATTCACGCCTTTGTGAATTAATAGTCATTTTAGGCCAAAATGACTAAATTTCACTTTATCCAAAGTCAAAGTGAAATTAGACAAAAGTACAAGGTACAAAGTGTAATGTCCTTCCCTCGTGTGCTAAGGAGGTCATAAGCACATGGGGAACACCTCCCAAGGTACAAAACTCAACAACCATTGGCATTTGGAGTATTCTTGATGCTTGGTTTTGGATCTTATTGAGGTGACTTGTATTTGTGTTTTATTTGAGTTCTTCGTTTCTAGATTAGAGTAGGAGATCCAAACAAAGTACTTTGTTTGGATAGATCTATAGTAGTATTGCTCTAGATCTTAGTATAGTAGTTTCCTTTCTTCTTCAAAGTATTTTGTAGATGTTTTGGGATCTACTTACCTCCTTCTTTGTCTTGTAGCTTGGTCTCATTTGCTTGCAGGTTGCTAAGGGTTGAGAAGGAGCAACTTCAGATTTGGAAGTTGCATTTTGCACCTAATCTTATTTCCTCTTAAAGTTTTGGTTTTGCTTTTCTGTTCTAATTTATGAGTTTATGGGTAGATTTGTACGCTGAAGTAGATCAAAATCGACTACAAATACTGTTATTTTCCATCTTATATTTTTGTTTTATCTTAACAGAAATTTTCTGCAAGACATAGGTGTGCATGACATGGGCCGGACTAGGCCCCACAAACTGCAATCACCCCTACATAAGACATGTGGCTCCACACAATCATGTGTCACAATAGATCTGTGCCACAACCTCCAATCCTATCCAGGACGAGAGAAAGGTAAGACGGAGACATAAGGGGACTGATCATGATCGGACCAAGTCTCGTAGTCTACTACAAAAATCATCCACTATGGTTTACATGGCTTTAACTTGCATCCTTGGACTTACAATAGTGTCGCCAAGTGAAAATATATGTTACCTCTTGGAAAGGTAACATGACCCAGCAGCGTGCTTCAAGGTTCAAAAGGGAGGAAGAGTTGAGCTCCCCAAGGTTCGACATTGCCCAATACATTAATACTATTTGAAGTGATGTTGTTCTTGGCCATCGAGAACTCCGACCAACTTAGATTTCGATAAGCTTATGCAAATGGACATTTAGTTCCCCGAAGGCCAATGCTAGATTCAGAAATGTAATCAATAAACTTTCATGCCCTAACTAGGTCTCACCACTGAAGTTTCAACTCAAAGCTCTCGATGCCCTGATATCACAGCAGTGGGCCCCGCTATCAAGCTTCAAGTTTTTGCTTAGTCCTCATGACCTTGTATTCAGGTCTATGGAGATTAACCTTCAGAATGATTAATTTTGAAGTAACGCAACTTCTTGGACTTCTGGGAACGCAACTTGAATAACTTTGCTTCAAACAAATCGTCGATACTCGAAACGTTGACTACTAATCTCATGTGTAACTAACTTATGTAATCCAACTTCGAATTGTATCAAACCGCGGGCGCCGCTTCCTTCTCTAGTGATGATGGTACCACGAGCTTAGGGTTCAGCGTATTAATTTTAGCTGGAAGCTCCCCAACGCCCTAATTCGGAAATATTCGAAGGTTTACCCTTGATGCCGGTGGGTGCCACCTGCCTATCAGATCTAAATCTAAACACTTCAGATATGATGACAAAACCTTCCCAAGGGCCGACAACAAAGCCATTGGGCCTTCGGGAAATAAGCCCTATAAGACATCCAAAAAGATAATCCTCCCGAAGTCTGAAGCTATACTCTGAATCTAGTCGAAGCTGCGGTTTTTCATGGTTTCCACTCAAGTATGAATAAAGGATCGGTAGGTAATCTTCCTAAAGATTTCAAAGAATGAATATCAAATACTAAGGGTTTTCTAAGCTCTTTTTCGGGTGATTCCTTCCGGCCATTGTCATAAAATACTTAAACTCGAAACTGGCAGAACTCTCAAACGCTCTGCAAATCTCTCAAACTCTGTCCATTGAAATCAAGCATTCCTCTGTTGCTGCTGATTTATGAATATAAAGAGGCAATCACCTCTCGGGTTCAATGATAAGGGATTCATTCCAAACTGTAAGAATGAATTCCCACAGATCTCCTCCTGGTACCCAACCATCAAAGGGTACTCACTCCGCCAACCTCACAAACAGACAGACAGTTAGTTAAATGACAGAATGCCTTGCCTTGTTTCCATTTTCATTCGATCACTCTGCAAACTGAATCTTGAAATAAATAATTGTGCACTCATCATACACATAGAGTCTAATTAATAGAGTCTATGATACAATATACCATTTATTCTGAAGAGTGGAGTGGAACTAATGACCTCAGTGATGCTTGCTAAGTAGTGAGGAGAACAAAACATATCTCAACTTCATCTATTTCATCTTAATTCTAAAAAATGATATTTCATCTTAATTCTAAAAAATGACATTTCATCTCAATTCAACTAAACTAAAAAATGATTTGTCAAAATTGCAGATCTACCAAAATATTTCACTTTGCAAATCTATTATAACCCCGTAGAGGATATAATAGACACCATTAAACACGCGATACAAAGCAATAGCCGTACCGTTTTAACAAAACGAGTGCAAATCGCCTTGCCTGCATTCTCAGCATGCAATTGTTGTGGGTCTGCATTGCACTGCTCATACGTGAATAAATCGTCGTCGTTGTCGTCTTTTGGAAGAAAAATGTGACAGGAAGGGAAGGAAACTGACCTTTAAAGGAATCGAACCACAGTTTTCTGGCGCGCTGGTGTTGGACGCCCTGTAGATGTCGCTTTCTGGCGGAGGGAGTATCCTGAAACTGTTTGTCGCAGTAGTCGCAGTAGTATTTCTCGAGTGGCATTATTCTGGTACACTCTCAACACCCCAATTATTCAATTCACTTCAAATCTTGCCTGGCTCGCTCTCCCTCAAAGGACACGGGATTACTGGGCAGTTACCCAACCCTTCCAACTAAATTTTGCAAGTTTACTTGGGATGGGGAAAAGGTGCGAGTATAAATTTGTTTGTTAGTTTAAAAAGAAGTAATTTTAACATCCACGAGGTTAACAATAGCTTATAGGACAGAGCGTCTCACACACTGATTTCAGCCCTTTTCCTGTTCAACTTGATGATGAGCTCTCTTAATTTCTCCACTATCCCCTCGCTGAATAAGTCATTCCAAGAGCTAGCTGTCAAGATATTTATATAGTTATCTCTGTTGTTTTTTAAAGCTTCACACTCTAAAATGAAATGTTTTTTTGTTTCCACTTTTCCGGAGGTGCAAAACACACACACCCTTTCTTCCCAAGCTTGTTTTGGTCTTTTCCAGTGCCCAGTTTCACAACAGAGTTGATGGGAATTGGTTCTTAATTGGGCAATAAACATTTTGGCTCTCCAAGATATATTGGCCTCGATGTATGCTTTTTGATGATGATTGTATGTGGGGTTAAACTCTTCAATATAGTACTCTTTCTTTCTCTCGAGCCCTTTATCCCAAATTCGCTTGTGGAACCTATCAATAACAAAAGTCTTTATCTCTTTATTGTTCGTAGGGCACTTGTTCAAGTGGATATCTCATTTACTAAGCCATTTAATATTTTGTCTCATCCACATCTTCTTCCGTTTGCACAATATGTCATTGAAGACGACCTTAGGCCACCGACTGTCTTCCATTTGCTTAGTTTTTTTTAGATATCTTATGAGACGCACCATAGCAATTGCTTCAATAGGAGAAACCCCCATTTCACTTAGCATGATATCATAAGGGACTGAACTTTTAATTTTAAATTTGTTTGTGATCAAGCATTTTTTAATCTTCTCAATTTGTTTCCACTGTAAGTCAAATGTGTTGCTGGCCCACACTTCACAACCATAGAACCACTGGGATCACTAAAAGCCCAAAGAGAGTTTGCATAGTCTTCCAATCACATAGCTTTGCTTCTCTGCATCTATTTTGAAAAGCATAGAACGCTTTCCAACCTCCCAAAGTTCTTTTCTTTCTGCAGCCTTCCCAACTTAGATTTTTGTTGAAGTCAATTCTGAGGTACTTGTAATCTGCCACTTCTTCAAGAGTGTTGCCTTCAAAGTAGAACTTATGTTGCTTATGTTTTCTTTTGCTAGAAAAAATTACCACTTTATTTCACTTATGGTAGCATGATATCAGCAGGACCTAACTTTTAATTTTAAATTTGTTTGCATCAAGCATTTTTTAATCTTCAATTTGTTTCCACTGTAGTCAGATGTGTTGTTGGCCCACACTTCACAACCATAGAACCAATTAGGATCACTAAAGCCCAAAGAGAGTTTGCATAATCTTCCAATCACATATCTTTGCTTCTCTGCATCTATTTAGAAAAGCATAGAACGCTTCCAACCTTTTCAGCCTTCCCAACTTAGATTTTTGTTGAAGTCAATTTCCTGTGGTACTTGTAATCATTTACTCTTCAAGAGTGTCGCTTTCAAAGTAGAACTTATGTTGTTTATGTTTTCTTTTGTTAGAGAAAATCACTATTTTCGTTTTGCTAATATTGACTTGCTTCCCCACCCTTCTACAAAAATGCCAAGGGAACATAAGTGCTCTTGCGAACCAAGAGTTGATTTAGCAATTAGAATAAGGTTATCTGCATACAAAAAAAGCCTTATAAAAATCACCTAAAAAGAGCACCATCACTCCCTCCTCGTGAGTTTAACCACCTCAAGTTTGTCATAATATATAAGCCAAAGAGGGTAGGGGACAATGGGCACCCTTGTTTGACCCCAATATCACTCCTAAAACTTTTGGAGTGTACTAGTTGACGTTCTGATTTTGACTTTAACCTCCTCATATAGCCTATGGACGGCTGCTCTAAGATGTATAGGAACCCCAAGTTCCTCCATTCTATGCCAAAGCTTATCTCTAGGGACCGTGTCAAAATATTTTTTGAAATCGACAAAGCAACAAAAGACTTCCTCTTTTTTCTCCCACACTTTTTCAATGATGTGCCTTAGAGTTATATCATGATCAATCATTGAGTGTTTAGGTCTGAAACTTGCTTTCCCTTTAGCACGCTTATCCCCTTCTTCCGCCCACTTGCTGATTCTATTTCTAGCATACTTCCAAATAACTTCGCAAACAAGGGGTTTACCATTATGGTCCTATAGTTGGAGGGATTGTTGACATCCCCACTCTTGAAAAGTGGTATTGCTAGGCTCGTTGTCCAATATGTAGGAAATCCTCGTTGAATGATGTTGTTGAAAATTTTCATAATGTGAGGTGCAAGAGTTTTTGAACCCCACTTTAGATATTCTGCGTGGAGTTCAACTAAATCTTTTGTTTTTCCAACACCCAACTTTTTGATACCCACCTCAATTTCTTGCATGATGAAGAGCTTAGTAGTAGTGTTGACCAAAGGGCAGCGGGGGGGGTACCTTAGGATCTTGCTCATAAAGCTGCTTTGCATACTCGAACCATTGATAGGCTGTGATATTATTTTCCGTTTGTTTCTTTCTCGTTTGAAGCTCCTTCCAAAATAACTTGGGGTTATTTTTCCCCAAGAAAATTAATTCCTCCCTCCTTGAGATCATGAAATCGGCTTTCTTCTTTCTTACAATTTGTTTGTAAGCTTTTATGCTTATTTCCTTATGGATTGACTCTTTCAAAGTTTTCCTTGTTGTTTTGCATTCCTCATCAAACCAAACGTTAACCAAAAAGCAGTATGTTTCATATTTCCTATATTTTGCTCTTTTGCATTCTGTAAGTGCGCTTTGGATTAAATTTGTTAACTCATGGCTATGAAGGCCCTGGGATGGAATTTTCTCCTTGTTAAACAACTTCTTTAGTGCTATCTTGAAGGTGTTACAGTTTTTTTGAGTCAACTGAATTCTTGGACTAACAGTTTTTTTTTGGTGTGCCTACAAATTTGTTGGACTACCTATACTTTTTTCAAAATAGACAAGTGTAATGAGCAGTTGCTTATAACCTGTTGCTTTTTTTTTTAAGGATTTAAGGACTTAGTTGAACAATGTTTAAAGGATTTATGGGTTAGTTAGTTATCTCTTAGTGGGTTAGTAGTACCTATTATGGATAAGTATATTTGACTATAGTCTATCATTTTTTATTATAATCATTGGTTGGTTGAGAGATTTAATAGCTTAGAGATTAGGCCACATTGTTTGGTTGATCAATAGTTTGGGGGAGAACACCCTGTATACAAAGATGTTTTCACCGGAGTTAATGAGAGTAGGATTTGCAATATTGGTAATTTTATTATTACTTTTTAATGAAGAATCAATACACAGGTGTTTTATAAATGGAGCTATTGTGGTTATCATTCTACACAAAACTAGAGAATGGACCATATACAAATATGTTTGCACCAAAGTCAATGAGCATAGGATTTGCAATATTGGTAGAGAATGCCCCATATATAAATATGTATGTACAGAAGCCAATAAAATAAGACTGGGATTTGCAATATTGGTAGAGAATGCCCCATGTATAAAGATGAGTGGGAATTGCAATATTGGTAGTTTTACTATCTACTTTTTAATGGGATAACCTTTAATGTATAATTATATGGAATGCTTTCTTGATGATTCTTTTTTCTTAGATAAGATGATGAAGCTCATTTGAGTGGGAGTTTTGAAAATTCTATTAATTTTGTTTGTCTAAACAATGAGATTTTAGTTGTAACTAGGTTCCATTAGCATAGAAAAGTTAAACATGAGTCACCAAAATAAATAAATAAAACTAGCAAACATGAGCCTAATCTATCGTATGCTTTTAGAGAATTGTCATCCCAAACAATTCTTGGCTCTCAAGCATTCAAAGAGAAAAAAATGTACAGTGGGTGAAGGTTTCCTAACTTTCCCTTCCTTTGTGCTCACCTACAACCATCACTTTTTCATCTCAAGTCTATGGTTTTCTCTAAATGGTGTTGATTTCAATCAATTTATATATTTCTCATGAATAGCCAAAGAACACAACATGAATGTATGAATGTGGGAGAGTGTTGGAATGAATTCCTTAGTCATTAGAGGGAAAGGATTGGTGAAAATATGGTTGATATTACTTATGAATTTGGAAATGTAGAACTCTTACAATTCCCATAATGATATTACTCAGACCCATGCTTCTATAACTACAGGAGAGGACTTTTCAAACTACCTCTCTCATGTATTTTATGATTGGTTTTAATAAGTCAAAGAAAGTGGATGGCTTCATTTAAGGCACATGGTGAAGAAGAGATGAGTTCTAAGGATGACACTTGGCAATGGAGGATTTACTTTCCCATGGACCCACTTTTCATCTTCCCCTCTAGTGGAATCATAGCCCCTCTTGTGCTCTGCACAACCATGTTGGACCATTATATTACATTCCCACATTAGTATTTACATATCTCGATTATACCATAACAAGCATAACACATGGTCTATATATGTATATTTACATAATACGTGTCAATCATTCACTAGTCGAGCCTTCATCTTGAGCTCCACATTAGGAATCCATATTTGCATATTTACAACATTTACATAATTTGAGTTAATACATTACATTTCTCTCCCCCTCGGAATAGCATCAACCTTGTTGTTGCTCAAAAATTAGAACAAAAATGGATGTACATCCTTCATGTTATCATCCATCTCCCAAGTAGCCTCATATGGACCAAAGTGTTTTAGTGCACCTTTACCTATCCAATGGCTCATTTATAGAGAAATGTTATTTTTCTGTCGAGGATGTGCAATAACTCTATTTGAAACTCTCTTTGTGATTCCATCTAGATTACATTCCAATCAATGACATGGTATGGATCATGTACATATTTCTTAAACAAAGAAACATGGAAAACATTATGAGCTTTAATGTTAGCAGGCAATGCAATTTTATATGCAAAGCACTTCAAATGGCCCATAATATATCGGTGCCAACTTGACACAACTTCCAAGTTTCAAGGATTTCTTCCTTGGCCTTGTTCAAAGGTAAACACTATCACCAACTTGAAATTCTTTATGAACTCTATTCTTATCTTCATGCTTGTCTACTTATCTTGGGCCTTGATCCGAAAAGATCTTTTATACGACAATGGTTGAGTTATTAAGCATGTGTTAATTAACCAATTAGGAAGATGAATGAAAGAGGAAAAATTATAGAAGAAACATCACAGCCATATGCACATATACAGATCTGAAAATAAAGCATAAAACAATAGCAAACCATAACACCAATGTGATAACGAATTTCAACAATCTCACCTACGTCTTTGGGCCTTTGTCTCAGTGGGTGAGGCTTTCTTATTTATGTTCAAAGATTTAAAATGGCATCACAGCAATGCCAAAAGGTTACAAAACCGATATGGTCTTGTTCTACTAGATCTCTAAAACCCAACAGAAGAAACGACACTGAAATTGGATGACCGGAGCTCCCATAAATGACCCACAAAGGTGCGCTCCTCAACAACTTCCCTGCATAAAAATGGCTTTGGCTTGGCAATTCTTCAGCATAAACCTACTATGAATATCCTCTCATGGCCTCAAGAAGGCCTGGTTTATATAGATCTGAAGTTGGTAACCATCTCCCAACTTCCCCCCAAGATATGGCCTCAAAAAGGGCCCAATATCCCCCAATATTGGCCAAAAATCTCCAAAAACATGCCTAAAATCCATAAAATCACTATACTATAGTTAAATAGCCACTTTTTAGAAACATTGGGGATAAGCCCCCCAGGCCTGGGCGTGCGCCCCCTCTACATGGTCGCGTGAATGCATGTGGCCAAGCGCCATCCCCCTAGGGGTTGCGCGCTGGCCCCTCTTCTGCTAACACCTGATCTTATGGGCATGTTAATAGGACCTAGGCCCGATCATACATGATAAGCCCCCCGCCAATCGGCCCTCTATGCGATTAGGCTCCGGATCACATGGCGAAAGGTGATATTAAGCCGGGTTGTTACCACATTCCCGCGCGAATATATATATACCCGGTTTAATGTATGGTGAAAGGTCGCATGGGGTGTGGTAAGACCACGGGCTGGGGCTAGACCCCAACCCTTTCCACCACCGCTTTATCAAACATGCTACTTTAAATATATATAATGCCACATATGGTTAAGACCTTCAGTGAGGGCGGGTTGGCTATCTCGACCCTGCCAAGACGTAGCTTGGTGGGAGGTCCAGCGGTCAAACCTCATAGAGTCCAGCAAAATTTTGCATATCCATTAACCAACCAATGGGTGCCACGTGGCAACCCATGTCTGTGCCACGTGGAACCTCATCATTCATCGAAGCTTATGCCGCATGTCAAACGCTAGTTGGTCCACTTGTCTGCCCCTTGTCTGCCCTGTCAGCACAACTTGCCCAGTCACTGGCTGCCACGTGTTGTACGTATGTCATACAGGCGTGCCATGTGTCACCACTGTAAGGGTGACATGTGTCACTCCCTGATTGGTCACCTGTACCTGTCCATGTCACCCGTCTGTACGCCCAGCCACCTTGTCACGTGTCACCTCCAGAAGCTGCCACGTTGGTTGTATGACCGTACGACCTGTATAGTCAACTACCATGTGGCACTATATAGCCTGTATAGTCATCATTGTTTTTATTTGTTTGGCCAAATGAACAGATCGCGATATCAGGAGCATACGACATTCGTTTGAGCCCATTCATGTTGCATTGGGTTCGTATCGACGAGGGATATGCTCACATCTGTTTTGAAACCATTCTGAGAAGTTTGATTTTTAGGCCTTTTTGAGCCCCATCAAGCTCCTGGATCAAATTATGGATCACACCTCCCCACTAAGGACCTTTTGGTCCCCAAAAGGTTACTAACCAGTCATCAAGCTTGGGATAGGCCACCCAACTTGTTCTCTATCTCTGAACTCTGTCCTATGCACCTGTCTCATCAAGATCAGTTGTAAAACAATCATGATAGTTGGCAACATATTGTTAGCCATTTGTACCCTTTCACATCTTACTGAAGCCCCTATCATCCATGTAGACAACATTACTAATGATAGCATAAAAAATATGACTGCAAATGAGCTGATATGTTTGTAATATTTGCATGACATTAGCTTATCTTGAAGCAAAGTGTGATTGATTTTCCATTCTACAATCATCTCATGTTTTTGCTTAAGATCGATTACTTGATTTGAAACAATTATAGGTGTGTTGCTTGCATGAGATGTCTTTCTTAATTGTTCCATAGTTTGAAGAGTTTTACTTGCCTTTAAATGATGAGCATGAACCACATATTCTTGACTTGCTTTGGTTAAATGATATTGATTCTTTTCCATGTAGAAGATTGTTTTACGATCATACAAGTATGGACTACCTAAGACCATTCCACATTCACTTAGTGACACCACATCACATGTTACCTCATCCACATACTTAGATGAAATTGCAAATTTTAATGTGCACTGCTTGGTTATGTGCATTTGATGATTGTTGCTTATCCATTTAAGTGTGTAGGGCTTATGATGCATCTATGTTTTTAACCCCAATTGCTTAACCAATTCCTCGGAAATTAAGTTATATTGAGATCCACTATCTATCAATGTGTCAACCTTAGTGTGCCTCATGATGACCCTTATGTGAAACAAGTTACTTCTACAATCAAATCCTTCACCAATTTTACCTGTCATACCAACCAATGAGACTTTAGA
>SNQJ01S0057460.1:43490-73155 GCA_010110895.2 Picea sitchensis
TTAAACCCCCAGGTAGTACTTGAACCATTTGACAGATGGGCCTTAGATTTCATAGGACCCATCAACCCTCCATCCAATCAAAAAGTTTACATATTGGTCTGCACAGACTACATATTGGTCTACACAGACTTCAACCAACATGTCCAAATCCTCTTCCTTTGCTCATTCAAAGATTAAATCAATGGGTAGTGGGAAGATAATTTTACATGAAGAACATCCTAAAATTGCCCAGCTGGAAGAGAAGAAGACCCAATATGAGGACTTTATTAAAGAAAGAGATGAGTTTCATCGGAAGAAGTCTCTTGAATTATTTTAATTATGTTTAAACACACTTTGACTATGACACTTTTTTTTAAGGACATGTGGCAGAACCATGATATTTCATGTTGAAAACATTTAAAATATCATGTTATTTTATGGGAGACACAAGTATTTTATGCCATGGTGTTTGAGATGCATATTTTTGGTATATTATATGAGGCTGATTTATTTTATATTTAATGATTTTATGATGGAGTAAGAAGGAAAAACTATTTATGATTTTTTTGTAATAAAGTGTGCATATAGAGGGGAACCCCACCTATTTAGTTATTATTATTTATTAATTATCCTTATCAATAAAGTTATTGTCCTATTTATTAACTAAAGTTATTTAAGTTTAGTAAACTAAAAGTAGTTCAACTACTTGAAGAACCACCTTTTAGAGAATAAAAGGAAGAACCAAAGGACAATGAGGACATGGAAAATTAGAGAGTAACACTTATGATAAGGTTTTCTCTTGTTTCGTATTGAGATTTATGAATTTCATCATTTCATTTTTTGAGTTTCTTAAAAGGCTAAATTATCTCATTAATAGTAAGATCATTCTAAAGGTGGCAAAGAAGAAATGACTAGGAAACATTGATACTTGACATGCTTCAGAAGAGTCAAGACTTGGTGGGCTTATGACTTGGTTGATCCAGTGTATACATTCTTGGTCATTTTATTTCAGACACCAGTTGTCTAGGTATGATGTTCAATTTCATCTTAGACTTCTAACTCTGATCTTGGTCCCCACTCTTGCAGGGGTTTGAAAAGAGACATTCTTGTTGTAACTTAGAAAAACTTATATTTATAAAATATGTTTTTTTCTCAATTGAGACTTGTGTATTTTTTATTTTTAGATTGTTATATTCTTTACTTCATTCATTTTAATTCTTGTAATTATTTCTTACATATAAACCTTTTACATTTTTTAGTTGAAACACAACTTTAAAATAACATCAGGTCCAAGAACATATTTCTTGAGGGTTGATTGATATTTTGCCAAGGCTATAAACACAGTGTAACATTTCCTTATATCTTACCTTATCCTATTAAGATTAAAAAATGCTTGAGTGAGGACTTCCATTCCTCGCATCAATAGTGCCCAAATATGCAAAAAGTCTGTTTAAAAAATTAGATGTAAGCTTTGTATCCATATCAAATACAACTGCGTTGGGTAACACATGCAATCTAAATATTTATCTGATATGAAAATTGTCGTGGATATTTCAATGGAACAGTTCGTCACAACAAATCTTAAACTATTATGAAATCTTAGATTTTTGCAGTCGATTTCCTTAGATCCTGAATTAGTTAATTACTAGGTTTGATTGAATTTAAGAAATAATTGAAATGTTAAAATGAAAGAACAAGCAAAAAATACACACCTTCCACGCAAAGGAACACAAGATTTGACCTGGGAAACCCAACACGGGAGAAAACCCAACTAGAAATTGAGATCTATGCTCTGCTCTCTTTGTTTCAGTTATAAAATGCACATACAAAGGAATGAGAAATCACTATGGAGTTACCTTTTGACATTGTGGCCTGAACGACTACTACAAAATCCTCCTCCTCCTCTATTATGCTTACAAAATATCTCTCTCGGATGTTTTTCTCAGCTATGGAACAAGACACAATGCAAAAGAATGGAACCCCTTCTCGTCCTAGCAGCCCAGTATTTAACATAGCTCGATAGCCATCTAGAGGTGGGGTTTTAACTTTCTCAACCCTAAATTGTGATAATGTTTTGGACCTTCTAGAATATTCTTGAAAGTCCACACATGGCTAGCCCGATATGCATGAGTAACGAGAGTTGGCATGACATCCTCTCATACCATGGTGGTCAACAAGGTAGGTCAACTTATGGGAGGCATAAATTTTCAATGAATTGATCAACTCGAGAGAATATTAGTACAATTCCCTAAAAGTACACATCAAATAAAGTAAACTATAAGCAATGTGTACGTATCTTAAGATAGTATGCAACTACAGCTAGAAGAATAATTAACCTAAGAAAATGGAATGACGTTAACTTAAATAATTATGACCTAGTCTTTACATGCTATTGGTATAATGACCTTTGAATGAATAAACAAAAACATTGGGTAATGATCAAAAGATATACAAAGTTAAGAATATAAATTTTGAATATTGATGATTGAAGGCGTGCTAGCAAGGCTAGTAATAACTTAATGTTGAAATTCACTATAAGGTAAAATAATACATGACTAGAGATATTGGCTCTAGATGATACAAACTTACTTGAAAGTTTAACAATATGTTTAGACAATGAAAATATAGGAAAACTTGAGCATATGGATAGGGTGACTATACCTGCCTCGTAAATTGTCAACACTCTTGTTGAAAGAAGAGGATGAAATTATAATTAGAATACGATTGATATCTGGATGATCACATGGTACTTATAGTACTAAATGATCCTTTGAAGAGTTAGCATGGGATGACAAACATACACAGGTAGATCCATGTAGGATGGATGTTTTGATGATATTTATGGAATTAGATATAAAATCTAATATTCACTATTTATTTATATGGGCTAAGAACACTCTGTTGGAATATTCACCAATACTAAGAGGGGGAGTGAATAAGTATTGAGAACTTTTTACCACTTTAAATCAAAACATGTAATCTTCAATGATTCCATTCTCTTATGATTGCATTTAACATATCATAGACATATAACCATAAACAATGCATCACATCATAACAATAGATACACAGTACACAAGAATTTTACATGGAAACCCAAATGGGAGAAAACCACAAAATTCTTTCTTATATATCGAAATATTACATTCATAAGAAGCACCAAATTCCAAATTCTCTAGCACCAACTGGAAGGAGGCTCCAACCCCCTATTTATAGGCTTCAACCTGAAGGAAGCTACAACTTCCTAGATTCTCCAGCCAAATTTGGAAGGAGGCTCCAACCCCCTAGTTTACATAATCCAACCTAAAGGAAGCTACGACTCCTTGTGTTCTCTAGCACTAACTCGAAAGAGGCTATGACCCCCTGATTTACAGGCTCCAACCTGAAGGAAGCTCTAACTCCCTATATTCTCTAGTTCCAACTGGAAGGAGGCTACAACCCCCTTTCCTTGCCCCTTCCTACATCCCCTAAATACAATTTTAGACTCAACATGTCACTGACACCGTCACTCATAATAAACCTATCACTAATAATCAACCTGTCATTATCATCATCATTCAACTTGTCATTGTCTCTATCACTATCTCTTCCATTGTCATTGTCACTGTCACTGTCGCTGTCATTGATACTAATACCTCATCATCAACATCATCATCAAAAATACCACATCATACACCATGACCATCACTAATATGTGAATCAAACCATGTGTATTATACGATAACAAACATGTGCCATATCCATAACCCATGTGTCAAGATATGCCTCAAACATGTGTCATAACATCCATCAACTATGTACCAAAACATATGCCATAACATCCATAAACCATGTACCAATATATGCCTCAAGCATGTGCCATAACATACAAAAACCATATACCAAGGATGTGCCAAAATATGTCTCAAACATTTACCATAACATACCTCAAACCAAGTGACAAAGACATGGCTCAAGCATGTACCAAAACATCCATAACATACCTCAAATATTCAAACTTGTAAGATTCACCACAAGCATAATTTTCCATTTATGATTATGAAATTTCTATCTGAGGTACTTTTGTATGTATTGTCAAACCTTTGAAAATTTCACAGTTTGCAAAGTCCCAGAAAAAAAGTTATACCAAAAATGCCAAGCTAACATTTTGAAACATATTTTAGGACCATTAAGGAACTTTGAATTCCACATATCATATCTCCAAAATTATTGCAATCCATTTTTCAAAATGTTAACCACAAATAATATGAGATCTTTCTTCGATCTCCTCAAAATTTCAGGGTTTGAAACTTCTCATAACAGAAGTTATAGAGAAAATGGCAAACCATCCTGAATTTTGGCCTATTTTGGAGAGCAAACTTGTACATTGTGTCACACGCTCAATATTTGATATCTGATTTTGAAACTCACACAAAAGATACTAAATATTGTCCTATTTCCACTGCAATTGGTCTCACATAATTTGGATCCTCTATGAAGAAGTTATGATTGTTTTACTTGGATCACTTGCTTGAGACTAGTTTTAGGACTAGTCAAAAACCCTATCTTCCACAGAGTGTATATCCAAAAGTACAACGACCCAAAAGATGGAATTTTTACTATAGGTACCTTGATATGTCTTCCCAATATCCTACAAGTTTCACTATCTTATTCAATCTAGAAAATAAGTTATAGAGAAAATGGTTAGGTGACATTTAAATAATATACCTTAGAACTCATCATCACAAGACTTCATCCTCCCTTGGAATTTCGCCCTTCTTCACTTCATCTTCCCTATGAAATTCACCTCAGATCTCCTTGGTTACCTCAAATAAAAATCACTTGAGTTGATGTGACAAATGAACTCCTACGTGCATTATTTATACTAGATTTGACACCCTCTTTTTAGGGTCGTCTTGACCCAAATAAAATTCAATTTATGTTTTAATGATTATTCCAATGGGGTCAACTTTACGAACAATATCGATAATATTTATTTTAATATTCATTGCAATGGGGTCGACTTGTAACTTCTTGTTTGAAACACTTTTTAGGGGCTGACTTGTAACGTTTTGTCCTTAGGTTTGGGGCTTCTTCATGTGATTTCGAGGATTCATATTTAAGAGGTCTTATCTCCTTAATCGTGAGGAACCACATGGCATACCACCTACCATTGGAAACAACATGATGATGAATGTCCATCTATGAGGGTTTTGCATGCAATTTCAATGTCCTTCATCCTATTTTTACTCAAACAAATTTGTGATTCATGACCACACTTCAGGGTCTTCTTGTAGGATTCTTCAAAGCGTCTTCCCATGAGGGCCATGCTTAAAGCTACGCCATAAGGGGACCACTTTGGATACTTCTTAAAATAAAACCATAACTTCTAGGGGATTATTGGAGTTGCTTCGGGGCTTCTTATAGGGTTGACATCAATAGAAATATTTCTAAAAAAGAAATAGAGATATCTATTCACTCACAACCAACTTTCCAACAATCTCCCCCTTTAGCATTGATGGAAACACTCATACTCCCCTTGTGACATTTCTCCTGATCTTTCTCTCCTCATGTTTCTCTCCCCCTTTGACATCAATGGTAAGGGAAACTCCCCTTGATAGTATAATTTCTTTGAATAATATTTCTCTATCTTCATGCGCTCCCCCTATCTTCATATTTCTGATCTTTCTCTTCTTATTTTGTTCTTTCTCTTCCCCTTTGACATTAAATGTAACTCCCTCTAATGATTTCTTTCCCCTTGTCTTGTTTTCCAAGATGCCATGTAGATCAATTTGGGGCTTCTTGTATATTCTTTCTTTCCTTTCCTTTAGTGATATTTGTCCATTGGTGCTTCATGTTTTTGTAATCTACTGACATATATGAAAAACATTCATGTCAAGGTTCCTTCATCACTTGACTTCAAGTCTTCATGGATTGCCATCTTCATTGAACTACCATCAATGAAATAATCAACCAATGATATTCTCTTGAAAATATAACTCTTCCTGATGGTTTTTCTCTGTCTTGTTGTGCATTTTATTGCTTACCTTCCTGGCTGGTTTCACCTGTCATTATGCCTTACTTCTGAGTCATATGATTTACAATGAGTCCATCTTATTTTCTGCAATTCCTTCTAAGCTCATGCTTTCATCCACTATCATGTGTCTTCTTTGGTTCATGTCAAGTATAGTATTCTATACCTACCAATCATCTTTGTCCATATGTCAAAACAATTGTCCATGACAACTGCACACACTACTCACTAATCTATCACTTCATTTTTTCTGAGAGATTCTTCGAATCTGTTGCAACTGATCATTGCATATTGTTGCTTTTCAAGCTTAATCAAATATGTCTATTATTCTACTCTATATTTAAATCAAACTTTGCAAGTTTGCATGGGGACGAAAACTGCTTTTTAATAAACCAATATGTCACAAGACATTCTACACCTCTGTCATCAAACCATTCATAATATGCCTTCTCAAAATCTACAAACACTTTAGACTGCTCAAAAAATAGTTCTTTGATTTGTAATAGTTTTTGTTTCTTAGACTCCCCCTCTTCATCATTTACATTACTAGGAGTCTCCAAGCCGGAAGGCTTGAAAAAATGGCTAAAGCCGCTCTGGTGTAGAGTCATAATTGACATCTTCCTCTTTACATGTAGATTCATCATGATCTTGCACTACTACAAATCCCGAGAGTATGATTTCTAGGAGTTCTTCATTCACCCATTCTTCATTCAACTGTTCTTCATTCACTTGCTCTTAATTCACCCGTTCTTTTTGTTCTTGATTTCTTCTCCAAACCTTCTTGTATATGATATCAATGTTTTCATTCATGGAGGTATCCATCATGCTTCTACAATCATGAGCTGTTTCCATAGTTGTGGCATTTGTAACATTCAATATTGTATGGAGCCACATAACATTTCTTGCTTGAACATTTCTTCCATAAGCTCTGCAATCTACAACTTTATGTCCAAAATTATTACAAGTAAAACAATGACCACAAAAGAAACTTTGATACCTAGAAGTAAATGATCTTCTTTGTTATGTAGTCCTTTTGAACTCGTGCTTTAACTTATCTTCTCTTATGTTGTTTCCTTCACAATGATTGAAGCTTATTTGATACATGGGGATAAAAAGTCTTCTTTGAGATACATCTCTTCTGCATTCGTTCCCCTTTGACTGTTGTTGACCATGATTCCTTCCTTTGATAATGTCTGCACAATTCTTAGCCTTCTCTTCTTTCTTCTTTTCCGACAACCTAGAACACTTCTCTTCAACTTTCATTATTGGTTGTGTGGAGGTTCCACTCTCTTCAACATTCTTGTAAGTATTGGTATTTGCATTTTCCTTGCATGAGGCCTCACTAGTGTATCCAAGACCTGTTTTATTGAATGGTGATCTTTGACAACTGATAATATCTTCTATTACTTTAATGCTCTTCAATTTCTTGTTGAGCTTGTCAGCTTCAACCCTTAATGTAACAACTTCTTCTTCAAGCTTCTCACAATATTCTTCCTTCTTCATCATCTGGATCTTCATAACTTATTTCATTATATTTGCTTCTTCAAGTTGGGTCTTCAAGGAGATGATTTATTCTTCAATTATTCTTTCTTCTTGACTAAATTCAATTTTTAAGTCCTTAGATTTTTCTTTCAGATGACTTGTCAAAATTTCTTCTCTTTTCTTTCCTTCCTTTATTTGTGATACAATTTTGTCTTCCAAATACTATTTATCTTTCAACTGATCCTAGAGATTTTCTCTAATCACTTTAGCTTCTTCCAGCTGAGATTTTAGATTTATGATAACCTTCTTAACTTCTTCAAAAACTTCCTTTAGCTTAATCAATTCTTCCTTGAGAGACTTGTTTTCCCTCCTTTCCTTTCTTAGCTCACTTAAAGCAATGATTAGTCCAACCTTAAAATCAACCATGCCTTCTTCACAATATTATTCTTCTGGACCTGTTTGACATGATGAACATCTTTCTTCACGTTATGTCTCTGTATGTTCTTTAGTATGCTCTAGTTATGTGATTCTATGCGATCTCTTGGAATGGAGTTTATGTAGCTTATCCCAAAGTTTTTTGGTTGATGAACATTGTCCCACTTTATCTTTTATTGGATCATGTAATCCTTCCAGGATGAAATCCATTGCTATTTTGTTATTTATTTTTAAATCCTTCTTGGTTGCAGTCTTTGGTTTCTTTGAAGCGGTGTATCCTGTAACGACTAAGTAACAAACATCATACCCTTGTGCCTGTAAAAATGTTTTCATTCTTGTGCTACATATCTCATAGTTCTGACCATTTTGACCATCAAACATTGGTGTTCCATTATTTGTGTATCTATTATCCATGATCTACGTTCCAGTGGTTAGACTGATTCTTGAAGGAACCGCTCTGATACCAATTGTTGGAATATTCACCAATACCGAGGGGGGCGGTGAATCAATATTGAGCATTTTTTACCACTTTAAATCAAAACATGTAATGTTCAATGATTCCATTCACTTATGATTGCATTTAACATATCGTAAACATATAACCATAAAAAATGCATCACATCATAACAACATATACACAATACACCAGAATTTTACGTGGAAACTCAAATGGGAGAAAACCACGGAATGATTTCTTATATATCAAAAAATTACATTTATAGGAAGTGTATATTTTAACTTGGTACAATATTTACTGCAAACATATTTTCAGTAAAAGAACATAAAATATACAATGGAAAATACAAACATTACACAGATATTTTTCCCCTGGAAACCCAAACCGGGAAAACCAACATATTCTATATTCATTCATAGTGATACATTGTTTACAATACAATATACATATAGGATCTAGTGACATCCAAAACCCTTACCCAATGACCTAGATTAGTCAACAACCCTCATTCCTTAATTGAAAATAGAAAACCATCGGAAAAAAACCATGTGCCGAAAAACCGCCCAACAATGGACATGAAAATCGAGGCAACACAAAAAACGAGGCAAAAATGTGACACATTTCCCGAAGCAAAAACAAATTCTTGTGCAAAAAACATAACACATACCCAACATGAAGCACCAACTTCCAAATTCTCCAGCACCAACTAGAAGTAGGCTCCAACTATTCGACAACACAGGTATTCCAACAGAGGACGAACACCTTCAGTAACCACTCACATAACCAGATCAAAGATCAACACACCGATGTTTTCATGTCAACACACCATGTTTTCACATGGTAAAATCCTACGGGGAAACATCCATTTCCGTACCAACGCGCTTTTACTCTGGAGCAAATTTTATTAATGCAAAGAAAAAGATTACAGAGATTTTACAAGAGAGTTTCTCACAATCATCATCTAAGAATGACCCTCCATGCTCTTTAAATGAGATCATGGACCAATCCTGTGTTAAGCTACTATCAATGGTCATAAGATCGAGGAGAGTATGAATCATTTCCATCACTTCCATGTTCCGGAACATATCGTGACCGGCTTGATTGGTTTAACTACAAATGCATACTAATGCATACTAAAAGAAACACACTTTTACCTAACGCATATTAGACCAAGTAGATCTTAACTAACTCTATGTCTAAATATCCTAACATCCCCTTAAGAACAACTTGGGATAGATCAAGGATTTACAATAATGACAATAATAAGAGAAGGAAGGAGGCATGAGATCCTATCCCCCAATGACAGCTCTTCAACTCCTAACATAGATCAAGTTTGGAAAACTTCGCTCAGAAGAGACTTTGTGAAAATGTCCGCAACTTGATCTTCAGAGGGCAAAAGAGCACTTCAATAACTTGATCATGAATAAGCTTTCATGAAGTGCATGTGTAGCTCGGGGTGTTTGCTACCATGTTGAACTGGGTGTTGGGCGAGCTTGATGGCACTTTGATTGTCACACTAAAGTCTCAAGGATGTCAGGCCGGAATCCAAACTCGAAGGATCCACACACAGGCTTCCTGACGGTATTTACCGCCCCAGACTCCGTCACGAAGAAAAGTGCAATAGCCCGTTGTTTCTTACAGCCCAAGTGATGTGTCCCAACTACAATAAAACATAACTCGCAGACTTCCTCGAATACCTAGGTCGCCACCTAATCAATCAGTTGAAACCAACTTAATATGGAGTCCCCTCGAATCAGAATGTAATCCCAAATCAACAAGCATCAATTTAACATAGCTGGGTATCTCCTTTTAGTCGCTTCCAATGGCTTTCATGGGGTGTTTCTGCATATAGTCGCAACAAGACCTACAACAAAGGAAAGATCAGGATTTGTATGAGTCAAGTATAAGAGGGCTACCAACTAATCGACGACATAGTAAGTATTATCAACTTCAAGGTGAGAAGTACAAGGGCGTAGAAAGATCGGACTCGCATCGAAGGAGAAGGGGCTTGTTTCAAATCTTCCATGTGAAAGTGATCAAGAAGGTCACAAGCATACTTAGGATCTGGAAAGAAAAATTCCCTTCATTGGTTTGTAAACTTGGAGGCCAAGGAAATAAAGTAAAAAGCCTAAGTCCATTATTTCAAATTTCTTCTTAAGATCGGTTTTCACATGGTTTAAAATTTGAGTCACTACCAAAGAAGGATAAGGTCATCAACATAAAGGACAAGGATACGAGATGGCTTCCTACTTTCTTGGTATAGACATTAGACTGTAATGGCATCTAGAGAATCCGGAAGGCACAAGAAAGTTATCCATCTTAAGCATACCAAGTCGGAGCTCATGGAGACCATAAAGAGATTTCTTGATGTTACAAACAAGGCTAGAGTCATTCTATTATAACCGTGAGGTTGTTCCATGTAGATTTTTTTCTTTCAAATCACCATGCAAGAAGGCGATTTAACATCCATCCGATGATCTCCCATTTATGTGAGGTACAAGTAAGGGCAAGAACAAGGCATGAGTGGAATCTTATCGGCTACAAGCAAAGGTTTCACATAGTCAATGCCTTCAACTTGAAAAACCTTTGGCAACTAATCGAGCCTGTCTTCTTCAACACTTCTATCCGATGCATACTTAGTTCTGCAGATACCCATTTGCATCTAATAAGTTTTTTTCCTTTCGAAAGAAGTATAAGATCCCAAGTATCAAGTTTCCACAAGAACTATACTCCTCATTCATTGTCAGATCCCATCCGATGACCTCAAGCTTCTAAATGTCTCTCGATCATGAGTCACCAAACTTGAGCTAAAAAGAGAAGAGGTCATCGACCGTGAACGTGTCCGACTGACCAAGGATCACTGGTCAAGATCATCAAATACCGTGTTGAACGACCCATCTAGGAAGCTTGAACTGGTGCTTGTCTGTGTTCCAAAGGACCTTATCCGAGAATGTCACAGGCAGGTGGATTTTCACCCTCACTTTCTTACCATCCTCAAGAAGAACTAATAGAAATGTATTAGGCACAATCAGCTAAAGATGGCTCGCAGTCGTAAGAAGGCACACCCAAATAATTAGGCTCGCATGCCAAGAGATTTCTATCAAATTTAACATCTCTTCTAAGAATAATTTCATTGATAATGTAGTCAAGAAGTCTATAACCTTCGACATCTTCTTAATAACAACAAATATACACTTCTCACTTTTAGGTCAGCAATTCTTTTCGCTTTCTCATCGTGAATGAGCCCATGCTATATCAGCCAAATACCCAAGTGACTTACATCCTGTTTAATTTTAGTCCGCTTCTTCCGTTATATTTTTAAGAGCCTTTGTGGGAGTGCGATTGACTATGTAATTTGCATGTTGATTGCTTCAACAATAATCAGACTTAATCCCTTTAGATTGACCATACACTACTACTTCTTTTAATGTGCTATTTTCTCTCAAATAAATACCCATTTTGTCAGGTATAAGGAATAAAGCAGGTTGTGCATTTTGGATGCCCGTGGTGAAAAGTAACTTAGAAAATTATTGTTCACATATTCCGCTCCATTATCCTGCTCTAACCTTTGAATCTGATGTCCAGATTGCTTTTCTACAAGGCCTTTGTAGGCCAAAACTTGTCAAAACATTCGCTCTTAAAACTTAAGAGCGAATTTTTAAGAAGTAAACCCAAGCACGTCTCGAAAAGTCAATGAAAGTTAAGAAATACTTGCACCCGTAAAAGAAGAGAAGAAAGAGGACCACACAAATCACCGTGAACAAGCCGCAGCGATTCGGTATGCTAAGAGGCACGCTTTGTTTCAACCGTCTCCGAAGGATGTTTTGCCGGTGAAATTAATAAAATCCCAGCATACACACCATCTCTGCATGAAACAAGAGATAGACCAGTCACCATATGTTGATACATAGTTGTTGCAATGAGTGATAGCTTAGATGACCAAACCGGCCATGCCAAAGTTTGCTCAAGTCATCGCTATGAGCAACAAAATCATGAAATATGATGACCCAAAAGTTGTCAAACTTGTACAACCCGTAATATTTCATCAATGCATTCAGCCAAGAATACGTTTAGGATCCTTTAGATTCCATTTTGACCCTGGTGAGGTGAAAACTCTCACTGGCTTACTTCCTTCACTGAGTGAGTGATTTATATATCGATAAGGTTACAAGAAAGATCCGGGAACACATAATACATCATTGAAATGACGACGAAATCCTGAATTGTTCCGATCCTACAACACTAAGAGATCTATCATCACCAACAAATATTTCCTCCTCGGTGTTGGTATCTATTTAGGGATCTTAAAATATGGCTTTTATCCTTAGCCATATGATAAGATGCTCCCTCAATCAATAAGCCACCTTAACGTAAGAAGAAGCAAAAGAGTAGAAGGTGTATTGAAGGAAAAACCTAAGTGAAAAGTGCATGTCCATGAGAAGAAGAAGAAGAGGAATCAATAATTCATGTTGTGCTTCTTCATCATTTAGCTTCTAAGGCTTCCATCTTCTTGAACATCTCGACTATCATGACCATCTTTATTACAGTTGCAATGTTTTGTTATATTCTTTTTATATTTTGATCCTTTCATCACCATTAGAGTCGGCCATCCTCGAATGGTTTTGGGACCTTTATGTTGTTTGTTGTTGTAGCCAGGATGTTGTTTCTTGGGATACTTTGGTTTATCTTTTCTCACAAGCAACCAAGGCTTTGTTTCAAGAGGCACTGCAAGGTTAATTACCCAAGTTGTAGAAGCTTATCTCCTCTCTAATCAAAGAAGTACAAAAAGGACTCAAGAGTGGTTCTACATAAGCTTCCCCTAAAGCCTCTCTCATGTCATAAAAAGGTGATACAAACAATGTAATATGTACTACCTACCTAGAGAATAAGAAATATGCAACGTGGTTCCTTCCATTTTTATGTTGCATTCTATAGCATAAAAGTTCCTAGTGTTTTAAACTTAGATAGATAGTCTCCAAGGCAAGAAAATCACTTGGACTCATGCCCGTGATTTTGATTTTTCTAACCGTTGTGCTCGAGTAATATTGAGTTTACAAAACACACATTCAATCTTGTCCCAAGCTTCTTCTGGTCATCAACTCCTTGAAGATGGTACCTAGATCGGGAGAGATGGACATTCCACTAGGGGTCCACGGCTTCGGCCATTCCTATTATTCCATTTGGCTTTCTTATCATCGGGCAATGCTTCCTGCTCCATGGTAATCCGACACAGCCTTTACTTCTTAATAAATCTTCCATATGGAATTCCATTGTAAGTAGTCGTCACTGCAAGCATGACAAGATTTCAGAGAAGCCATATTAAATATGCAGATAATGTAGATTTAAAACCTAAATCCAATGATCCGATGGAAAGATCTCAAAAGTTATGCGGTTTTAAAAACAACAAGATCAAAATCCACTTCCGATGTGAGAGTTATGCCCTTTTAAAAAAAGCATAAATAGTAACCAAATAACCACATGACGCTGTGGGTTACTATTAGCGACCTACTTTTATAAGAGCAAGAGAAGTGGGGATCACTTTACAATGAAGTTATTTTATAATGTAAAAGTTGCATGCAAAAAATAACAACTCTAAAATAAAATATAAAGCTACTTTATAGTGATTCACTTTTATACATTTGAAGTGAAATGCACTTTACAATTTTTAGCATGAACTTTTCAAAAAGTAACAAAAGAGAGATTTGAACTGACTAATTGATTTACGACAGAAAAATTTCATTTCTCTATTTGACAACAAGGCTACGGCCTTCTGCCATTTACTCCTTTAAGACGCACCTTTTCTTATCCTGCTTCTGATTTGTCGATCACACAGGGCATGGGATAAATAGCATACGAGATCTAAAAGAGTAGCAGTTCTAAAAAAAAAATACAAACCTAAATAATCAAAACTTTGCAAAATTTAAAATGCGTATTCAGATTTTATAACTCCAGATTCGGGATCAGAATGGTCAGATTCAAATCGAAACTTTTCGAGGAACGAAAAAGTGTTCCCCGAATGAAAAGAGTGCTCCTCGGACAAGAATGGAACAGTCCTCATCCCAGAAATAAAGCAGAAATACCGTAAAATGGAGGATGAGGGCACTGGCTTCACGACATCTCGATCGACAACATGAGCGGGTCTTCAAACAAGCTCGATACCATGTTCGAAAAAAAAAAGTATTCCAACAGAGATCTAACACTCCAAGAATCACTCACATAACCAGATCAAAGATCAACACACCGTGATGTTTTCACTTGTAAAACTCTACTTGAAATATCCACTACTTCCCCAAAATTAACGGCCACTTGGAGCAGCTTTTATTAATGCAGAAAGATTACGGAGAGATTTTACAAGAGAGTTTCATACAATCAATCATCAAGAATGACTTCTCCATGCTCTTTAAATAGAGATCATGGACTAATCTGTGTTAAGCTACTGATCAATGGTCAAGTAAGATCGAGAGTATGATTCGTCGGATCACTCTATGTCGAACATATCGATCCGCTCTGGATTGCCTAACTACAAATGCATACTAATGCATACTAAAGAAACACACTTTTACCTAACGACATATTAGACCAAGTAGATCTTAACTAACTCCTAAGTGTCTAAATATCCTAACACCAACCCCATATTTACAGGCTCCAACCTGAAGGAAGATATAACTCCCTAGATTCTCCAGTTCCAACTGGAAGGAGGCTCTAACCCCCTAGTTTACAGGCTCCAACATGAAGGAAGCTACGACTCCCTGTGTTCTCCAACACCAACTGGAAGGAGGCTACGACCCCCTGATTTACAGGCTCCAACTCCTTGTATTCTTTGACTCCAACAGGAAGGAGGCTACAACCCCCTTTCCTTTCCCCTTCCTTCCTCCTTGAAATAAAAGTGTAGACTCAACCTATCACTGACACTATCACTAATAATCAACTTGTCACTAATAATCAACCTGTCACTATCATCATCATCCAACCTCTCACTTTCTTTGTCACTGTCACTGATACTAATACCTCATCATCAACAAAACCATATCATACACCAAGACCATCACCAAGATGTGCATCAAACCATGTGTTGAGATATGTGTGTCACACCATAACAAGCATGTGCCATATCCATAAACCATGTGTCAAGATATGCCTCAAACATGTGTCCTAACATCCATCAACCATGTACCAAAACATGTGCCATAACATCCATCAACCATGTACTAAGATATGCCTCAATCATGTGCCATAACATACATAAACCATATACCAAGGATGTGCAAAAATATGTCTCAAGCATGTACCATAACGTACCTCAAACCAAGTGCCAAAAACATGCCTCAAGCATGTACCAAAACATCCATAACATGCCTCAAATCTGCAAACTTGTAAGATTCACCACAAGCTCAATTTTCCATTTCTGATTCTAAAATTCCTATATGAGGTACTTCTATATGTATTTTCAGACCTCTAAAAATTTTACAATCTACAAAGTCTCATAAAAAAAGTTATAGCAAAAATTCCAAGGTGACTTGTTTGAAACATATTTTAGGACCATTAAGGAACTCTAACTTCCACAGAGCATATCTCTGAAATTATTGCGAGCCAATGTCTGAAATTTTAACCACATATACTCTCAGATCTTCTTCAATTCCCCCAAAATTTCAGGGTCTGAAACTTCTTAGAACAAAAGTTATAGCAAAAATGGCAAACCTTCCTGAATTTTGGCCTATTCTAGAGAGAGAACTTGTACAACATGCCACGCGCTCAATATTTGATATCCGATTTTGAAACTCAGACAAAAGATACTACAAATTGTCTTCTTTCCACTACAATTGGTCTCTCATAATTTGGATCCTCTATGAAGAATTTGTGACTATTTTACCTAGTTCACTTATTTGAGACTAGTTTTAGGACTAGTCAAAACTCTATCTTCCACATAGTGTATATACAAAATTACAAGGACCCAAAAGTTGAAATTTTTACCACAGGTACCTTGATATGTCTTCTCAATAACCTCCAAGTTTCACTATATGATTCATTCTAGAAAAAAAAAAATATAGTGAAAATGGTAAGGTGACATTTAAATAACATACCTTAGAACTCATCATCACAAGGCTTCATCCTCCCTTGGAATTTCACCATTATTCACTTCATCTTCCTTATGAAATTTGGCTTAGATATCCTTGGTTACCTCAGATAAAAATCACTTGAGTTTATGTGATAAATGAACTCCTAGGTGCCTTATTTATACTAGATCTATCACCCTCCTTTTAGGGTCAACTTGACCCAAATAAAATTCAATTAATTTTTAATGATTATTCCATTGGGGTCGACTTTACCAAAAATATCCATAATATTTATTTTAATATTCATTGCAATGGGGACGAATTGTAACTTCTTCTTTGCAACACTTTTTAGGGTCTGACTTGTAACTTTTTGTCCTTGGATCCGGGGCTTCATATTTAAGAGGTCATATCTCCTTAACTGTGAGGAACCATGTGGCATACCTCCTACCATTTGAAGCAGAATGATGAGGACTATCCATTTATGAGGTTCTTTCATGCAATTTCAATTCCCTTCATCCTCGTTTTCTTCAAACAACTCCGGGCTTCATGACCACACTTTTGGGGCTTTTTGTAGGATTCTTCAAAGCGTCTTCTCGTGAGGGCCATGCTTAAAGCTACGCCATAAGGGGACTAATTTTGATACTCCTTCAAATAAACCCATCACTTATTCCTTAAAATAAACCCATCACATATATGGGCTTCTTGGACTTGCTTTGGGGCTTCTTCTAGGGTTGACATGCTTCTTCTATGGTTGACATCAATGACAAGCAACTTTCCAACCCTTTAGGGTAACTATACCTGCTCCATAAATTGTCAACCCTCTTGTTGAAAGAAGAGGAGGAAATTATAATTAGAAAACATTTGCTATCTGGATGATCACATGGTACTTATAGCACTAAATGATTTTTTGGATATTTAGAATGGGCTAACAAACATAAACAGGTAGATCCATGTAGGATGGATGTTTTGATGATATTTTTGGAATTAGATTTAAAATCTAGTATTTGCTATTTATTATGCATGCTAATAAATTGGATTATGATGATGAATCGTTATAAGAATACTCATGATGTTATTATTGATCTACATGTGATAGGTGTTGAGATGGTTATTATGTTCACAATGTTAGGTTATCTTAAGAGCCTATGGTATTTACTTATGATGTTTTTTTATTCCGTTTAATTATGTTGATAAAACGTAGGTCTTTGATAAAGATGTGTTGAGATGATGATAATATTCATGATGATATGCTATGATGTTCAGATAACACGTGGTTCCATTTAATATATTTGATAAAGATATGTTGAGGTTATGATCTTATGATAATATCTCCTTATGTGATGACATGATGTAATTGCATGAAATTCTTTTATGATAAGATTTTTATGATGTCATGATATGATGACAGGTGGTATTTACATGAAGTTTTATGATGACATGTGTGAGCATGTGGATTATTTCTTTGAGATGTTGATATTATGATTATAACTAACGCATTGTTTGCATGTTGTGATGTAGTTATTGTCAGGTCATCCACCAATGGGTCGAGAGGGTCGTTTTAATTTATGATCTCGTGGGATACCATACCTATGAGGGACAATATTTACAAAGTAATACCATATGGGTTGGGGACAACTCAATCAACCAGTATATGCCAATAATTTTTATTCCTTGTACTGGAGTTATGTTGTCAAAGTCCTGCAGAATGGCTAGAGTGTTTCTCATTGGTGGTGTTGTGGGATTGGAATTTGATGCTTGGGGTTGTACTTGGTTGTTGTGGAGGGAGTTTAGGTCAACCTTTCAATATTCCTAGTGTACATGAGTACCAATCCAGATTCCTTCTTGGGTATATGAGGTCTCGAGTGTTGGGATTCTAGATAGACAGGTAGGCTTTAAGCCTAGTTTCGAAAGTCAGAAAGGACAACTAGAGAGTACTTGTGTTTCCCCAATGTTGTGATGTGGAATTTTGATGCATGTTGTGATCACTTGGGTGGATTTATACTATTCCAACATAGGGTTTTGTGGTAGATACATGAGCTAACATACGGTGTTTTGGAGGATATGGCGAGCTAATGAAAAAATTATAAGTAACATAATCAAAGTTAACTTTGAGATAATGTTCCTTGAATGAGGGAAGTATGTAGTGCCTCATATTAATTATAATAATAGTAATAATAATGATAAATAGATAAATAGTTAAATAATACAAGAATAGAAAGTAAAGAAATATAAATAAATAAATAAAAATAATTACACTCAATTAACTTAAGTTAAGACAAGAAAAAGGGAAAGTTGCATCATGAAAAGTGGAGTCTATGCATGAGGTTTCTTTGCATGGATATGTAAGAAAGACTAGTCTATATATTCCAAGGTGGAAAAGGAAGGAGGGCATCTTTTTTTGGTCCAATTGACACACATGCTTTAACACTAGCATAGTTGGTTGATTGCAGGCTTGAGGGCTCTTAGTCGTGATGACTGAGGGGATTGGTTGGGAGGAGATTCGTCCCCCACATTTTTGTTGTGCCACTTTGGATCAAGCTTGGAGTGTAATGGATCACCAAGTATAACATTACAAGTAATTCAAAGTCTTCATTTCTCAGGTATGCTCCATGCCATTCTTATGTCTCATGAATAATAGGATCATATGAAATTAGTTTTTATCAATTTATAGTTATAAGTTAAGTGTTTTTATCTCCACTATATTGGTTTCATGATTATAGGTTTAGTGACTAGAAGGTTTGTTACACCCTCATAGCTGTAATTTTGTTAGGGTCCACTTTTATACCTTCATGAGATACAATATTACCCAAATATTCCACTTCTTGAACCCCAAAGGCACACTTGGAAGTATTTTCATAAAGTTGTTGCACTTACAATAGTTTTAATACTATGTCAACATGTTGTACATTCGCTTCCCAAGATTTGTCATAGATTAGTATGTCCCCAAAAAATTCTAACACAAATTTTCTAAGGAAGGGCTTGAAAATAGAATTCATCAAGCTTTGAAATGTTGAAGGTGCATTAGTAAGTCTAAATGGAATACCCAAAAACTCATAATGACCTTCATGTGTTCTAAAAGTTGTTTTGGGAATGTCTTCCCGCCTCATTCTAATTTGATGATATCCCGAATGAAGATACAAATTAGTAAGGAATTTTGCTCTATGCAACTCGTCTAATAATTCATCAATGATAGGAATAGGAAACTCATCTTTTATGGTCATTTTGTTTAGTTGTCTATAATCTTGACATATGTTCCATGAACCATCCTTTTTGTAACCATCACCATTGGTGAAGAGAAATATATTTGGCTAGGTTGAATGATGTTGACCTCTAACATTTCTTGGATCATATGCTCAATATCACTCTTCTATGCATATGATACCTTTAAGTCCTAATGTTAGGTGGTACACTTCCTGGTTGCAAATGAATAGCATGGTCATGATCTCGAGCAGGTGGAAGACCCTTAGGAATTTCACCAAATACCTTGGAATGATTATTGATAACTATTTGGAGATCTAATGGAGTTATATATATATATATATATGTTTGAACATAAAGTAACTGCAATTGTGCAATTACACCATGGTGTCCCTTTTTGAGTAATTTTGTCATGCTATTAGAACTTATCACCTTAGAGTATTTCCCTTGGATACCTCTAAGCTAAATTTCCTTGCCATCTAAGGAAAATCTCATGAAAATATCTTGAAACATAAGGGCCATTGGTCCCAATGATTGTAACCATTGGACCCCTAATACAACATCAACACCACCCATTTGGATAACAATCATGGGACTATCCAAAACATAATCCCCCACGTTGAGCTTAACACTATGACACTTCCTAGAAAAATTTATGGTACCTACATCTGTAATCATTACTTGAAACTATGGTGTTGGATATACAAATCAATTGAGATATTTTGCTAATTTGTAATTAATGAAATTGTGGGTACTACCGAAATCAATCAATACTGTTACCTTTTTCTTTTTGATATATCCTTGTATATTGAGGGTTTGTGGAGTATTGATGTCGGGAAATGCATGACAATATATTATTGGAGTAGTCTCTTCTAGATAAATCTCTTGTGATGGTTCCAATTCGTGATCTTCTTCCTCTTCACAATCTATGTAGAATAATTTCTTCTCACCACATTTATACCCTTTGTTGTACTTGTTGTCACAATTGAAAATGACAATCCCTTGGCTCTTATTTCATCCATTTGTTGAGGTGTCAACCTTGTCAGTTTAGGAGAGGTAACATGGTGCTCTCTATAGTTATCAGTGGCCACCCTTATAGTAGCCATATTTTTGTTTTACACTTTCCTTTCCATATTGAAATCTTGATCTAGGGATTTAAGTTCGAAAAGACACACCTCATTTTGAATGTTCTCCTTTAAAGTACCCATAAAGAGATCTAACAAATTATCCTCATGAATGTTCTTTACCTTAAGACTAAGCTTTTGGAATTGTTGAATGTGCTCTATAATTGGACCTTTTTTTTGAAGATTTATCAATTGACTAAAGAATGTATTGCTCTTAATATCCCCATATGTGATATCAACTCCTCCTTAAAAATGGACCAAGAGATAATATAATTATTTTTCTTTCACAAATCCATTGATACCAAACAAATTGATCATTTTCTAAATACAAGCATGCAATAGGTACCTTTTGTAAGATTAGTGTAGATCAAAGAATTGTTCCATCTGGAATATCCATGTAATAGTGTCTTTACCATCAAACTTCCTCATATCAATCTTTGAAATGAAGTCGTTCCTTGGTGTCGACTTAAAGTCTTGATAATGTGGATCTTGGAGTAATGAACAATCATGATTTTGCGACTCAGTATTTACTTCCTCTACATTTTCATGATTTCCTTGCATTTTGATATCTCCTATATGGAGTCTCTCATCTAAAGCATGTAAGATGATGGAAGACATGGAATTTTGCAATCCTAACATTTTCTTTTCCATATGCTTTTCCATCTCTTTCCTATTTTCATCCAAATTATTTTCCATATATTTTCCATCTCTTTCCTATTTTCATCCATATTATTTTCCATATCTTTCCTATTTTTATCCATCTTATTTTCCACCTCCTCCATTTTCTTTTCCATCTTTCCAATATGTTGAAAATTTTCTTCTCTTTATTCTTGAGTTATGGTTGAGCTCTTTGGAGGTTTAGTTGGTGAAGAAAATTTTGGAGGAAATTTTGGATCCATGTCAGAAAATAATAATTCTACTCTTTTTCCTCTTTTTCACAAATTTTGAATCACCAAAAATAGATCTTCCAATAAAAAGTTATGCCAATTGTAAGTTATGTACCTTTCAAACCCTTAATCAGGAGTATGACTGGGTGGTTGACCTTTTTTCTGATATATATATGAATTTTGAACCCTTCTAAGTCTAAAATGTTAGCATGTAATACTCTTATATGACTTCTTAAACTCTTGAAAATTTCACAATCTGAACCTTCACTGATAAAAAGTTATAGCAGAAATACCAAAATGTCTTGTTTAAGAGTAATTTCAGGATTAGTAAACAACCCCAACTTCCATGAGGTATATCTAACAAATAATAATGATTAAAAATATGAAAATTTTGTCACAAGTAACTCACTATGTCTCCTTAGGATTTTGAAAATTTCGGAGTCAAAAACTTCACAGAAAAAAGTTATAATGAAAATGTCAAACTGACTCTTTTAAAACTGATTTCAGGATTAGTCACAAGCCTTGTCTTACATGGACTAGATATATGAAAGCATAGTGAACGATAATATAAAATTTGGAAAACCTATACTAAGATATGTCTCCTCAATATTCACAAAATTTTACTATCTGAAACCTCCCAGAAAAAAAATGTTATAGCGAAAATCCCAAGATGACTCATTTAAAATTGAATCCAGGATGAGTCAAAAACCCTATATTCCATAGGCTATATCTACAAAACTATAAGTACCCAAAACCTGAATAGTTTACCAAAAGTACCTTGATATTTCTTCTAAGTAACCTCCAAATTTCTTTATCTGATCGACCCAACAAAAAGGTTATAGCGAAAATTCTAGGATGTCTCGCTTGGAGAAGAAAAACCTAGGATCAATGCTCTGATACCAAATGTTATGATCCAAACGCGTTAAAATGATAAAAATTCAATGAATACAATCCACTTCAAGGGGGAAACCTGTATTTACAATATATCCAATTCAAAATACAATATGAGATGAGATAAGTTGATCCTAGATTAGGTCTCCTTGGTATATATATATATATATATATAGGAGACAAAGGTTACAATTATAATGAAAGAGTGCAATGAAGGGTTCTATCCTACATACAAATATAACACTAGAAATGTAATAATTCACTAGGGGATTAATAAAGGGTTTTGTACATAACATAGGGCTTTGTCTAGGGCTTAACATTCAAGGGATAAATTTATTGTTGTTGTCATAACTTGTATCACTATTGTAGTTTACCATTTTTCTCCCAAGTTTTAAAAATAACCAATACATTTTTCTTCTTTTGTAGTGGTTGGGGATCCTCTTGTGCCAAAAATTGATTTGACAAGCCTTATAAATTGCCTTATATCCTCATCCATTCAAATCTATAAATTACATAGAATAACCACCTTGTCCTTACCTTGATTATTATATTCCATTGGTGGTAGATTGAGTAGCTATATAGGTGTCCTTAGACTAGATTGTGTCTTGCCTTGGGAACTATAGAGGCTACTAGGGAATCCTCCCTTGTGTTGGATCTATCCTTCACTAAAACTAGGGAACCCTCCTTTGTGTTGGATCTATCCTTCACTAAAACTAGGGAATTTGTTGCCTAGGTGACAATGGTGACATATTTTGATGTTCCACTTGTCTTTGCATCTTGTGAAGGATTTGCACTAAGGTGCTAGATTGTGTGGTGTAATTATCACCATCCATGGAAACCTACCATGGTGACATCAAGCTCTTAAGATCATTGTGCTCTGATACTAATTGAAGAAATAAAATACACAAGATTGGAACAATAAATTTAGTGGAAAAAGCCTCAATCCATACTCTCTCACATTGTATTCATTTTAATGATACAAATATATAAATCAATAACGAAACCACCTCAATTGATCTCACATCGACACCTCAATAAGAGATAAGGTAGGAGGAGGAAAAATAGGAATCTAGAAACACACTTAGGATAACAAATATATCCTAGTATGTGAAATATACAAAGGTGGTAAACCAAGACTTCATGATTGTATATGAGTAAGAGGTTAACAATTTTTCTTTTTGAAGATGTAAGTTTTCACAATTAAACATATTGTTGAGAATGATTTTGGATCAGAACTGTGTACCCGGTTTTGAAACTTCCAACGTTTCGAGTGGACACTCCACCCATCACTAGGGACAACATCAAGCTCAAAAGTAGGAAGAAGAGTGATGAGTCAAGTAGTAAATAGGAGGAGGGAGGAAATGACCGTTGAAATATTGAGGAGAAGAAATTTACAAAAGAGACGTTCATGAGTAACATAAGGAGGAGAAAGTAATTAAAAAATTTTAAAATTAAAATTTTTATAATAATATTTAAAGATAGCAGTTAAGCTTAGTCAAGGGGAACGAGTGTAACCAGGGTAGGTGTGAAGAGCCTAATGAATCAAGAGGTAACAAGATAATATGATTTGAAAATGTAGAATCCTAATGTATCTGGTAAAGTATTATAATTTAATATTATGATGCAAAAATAAGAGGGAAAATAAGAGCTTAAAGGGAGAAAGGGTTAATAAAATATAAGAAATAAAGGGTAATAAATTAAGAACTAAATGTGGAAGGCGGGGGTTGGTGCAATTAGAGTGTGAAATATATAAGGATAGAGAGAGGTAGCGTGGTTGATAATATGGTAATATTATGATAAAGAAAACTAAGCTAAAGGGAGACGAAGAAGACTATAACACCTGAAGAGTAAAAACTATAAAACTAATTTATTGTGAACCTTATTGTATTTGATTATCATAGGGAGAAAGAAAGATAAAAGTAAAGGAATAAAATGTGGATAACAACGGGAAAATTTAAAAGTATAGGGAAAAATTGGAAAAGAATCAATAAGTAAAGTAATGGGAGAGATTTTAATTAAACATGAAATACGAGATGGTAGGGTAGATTGACTAGATGAATTAGAAAGATGAAGAGAGGAATGAAGAGAAGAGGACAGGAAGACAAAATCGAGAAAAATAGAGGGAAAAAATTAGGGGGAAAAAGGCTAGTGGAGGAAGTGTGAAGTTGGGGGAGGAAAGAGAACATGGTGAGGAACAAGCTGGAGGATGCTTAGTGGTCTAGGTGGTGGATGGTGGGTTTCCAATACTAGGTGGGTGGAGTGTCCACTCAAAACGTTGGACATTTCAAAACCATGTACACAGTTCTGATCCAAAATCATTCTCAACAATTTTTCTTTCACTATAGTACATGTTTGAGCAATCTAAGGTGATTCATGGTTTGATAGGAATATGTAATCACACTAGTTGGAAATTGGTTTATAGTTTAAATGCTCACACTTGTTGAACATAATCTCATTTTCCCAATGGTACACTAGCATAAACATTTCAATTCTTTGGTACATGATAACTGCCTTTGGCATATAATTTGTTTTCATTGGTTAAACATTGGGATTGGTTGATATATAAATGATGGATTATTGGTGAATGATGAATGATACATGGATTTGATACATTGATACATTGATGCAATCATTTTACATTATAAACACTTGTTTTAATTGAGCTTTGTTATCAAGTCGTATTCTTTTCAAGCTCTTTATTAATCGTACTTGACATATTATACATTTGAGAGAATATGGTCAACCTTGAGTCAAACCAAGTCCTTTCCATCTCCCCTATGAGTACAATGATGGGAATTAGTATTGACCGTCATAGGAAAACCATCCTTAGGTTAGAAACCCTAGACTTAAAGAGTAGAGGCAAGGCCGTTAAGGTGAAAGTGGGTGGCTTTCCTATCCTTTGCCCCAAACTCTCCCTCGTAGGGCGAGAGTTTTCTTTGGTGAGAGTTTGAGTGATAACATGTTGGTGGCATTGTCGGAGATAGAGTCCATTCCCTAGGTATACAAAGTACGACTTCATTTTTTTTTTTAAGAGTAGGATTCAAAGGATTTCATTAAGATTACTCATCTAGCGACTCCATTGAAGAGAAGAATCCTAATTCCCTTAGATATTTTATAGGATTTGTTGCTTGTAGTGTGAAGCAAGTAACACTTGTCTTGGATTTGAATATTTCACATTGGTGACTCCACTTTGATTTCATCCATTATTTGAAATTTTGAACAATGGAAACAATAGAACAGTGGGATCAGATGTGTTCTCCACTTGTTCAAATATTATGGGATCTCCACATAAAGGATACCGTGAATATTTTCCTGACCTCATTGGTTTATTTTGTGGAAATGATAAGTCATCCCTGCCACATGTCATATCTTTCATTAGGGTCATGAATGAATATCACATTATCTACGGGGATGTTTGGATGTATACTTGTTCATGTACTTTAATCGAAGATAAGGAGGATATTTGGTTTTATGATATTGTAGGACCAATCAAATCATTTGTTGATTTTTTTAGTTTTCTCATAAATTATTGGGATCATCGTCTCAAAGATGAAGAGATTGAGATGTTTATTAAATATACCTCAACATCCTTCCTAAAGGAGGAAGAAATACACATTGCACCTAGCATGGATGATGAAGTATTTGGTGAACACATTGAGGAATAATTATGTTGTAAAGAACATGACCTTAATGAAAACCATGTGGATGAAGAGGGAGGTCAACTATTTCATGAATCCATTAAGGAAGATGAGTTGGAGGAAATCGAAGATGAATTTAAGGGTGATGATAGAAACCAATTTTTTTCTCCTCCCTACGAAAACCATAACTTAGCAACTTGCACCTTTTCCCATTCTTTGAGACCTCTTAATGAATCCTTTGACAATCTAGGAAGAGGGAAGAGTTTGCAGAAGTATCGTTAAGGCATGGACAACCTACTGATTTGCATGAGAACTTAGAGGGTGAAAATTGCCAAAATAATTTGTCTACTTAACCATATGAATTTGAGGACTCGATGAATGATACCCCTCATCAAAGTATTGATCTTTTTGATCCATCATTTGATGATGTTGAAGGGGAAAGTGTTGAAAAAGGGTTAGTGGATTCTCCTTGATTCCATAAAGATGATGATTCCCTAGGTGTTAGAATCCTTGATGAATTTGTCCACATCAGGAGACATGGTTGGGATATAAATGTGTTTATTTTGAAGGATATTTTGTTTATGATACCAAATATGGGAGTGAAATTAACATAGATGAGATTGGAATTTTCCTCATGCAACTAAATCACTTTTTCTACAACGCATGCAACATCTCGATTTTCAAACCTCAAACTACCGATGCATATTGTAATTGTGATGTTTGGACAAGAGCTAAAGCGATGTTAATATGTAAATGATGTAAATTGAATATAATGAATAAAATATATCGTCAGTTGCAGATCGACACATATGAATATTTGGGGGCTAATTATCCACAAGAAAGGGAAGGGGTCCAAGGGGGAGAGTTTACCCATGTCTGTTAAACCAAAAACCCATTTCTTATTTCTTTCTAAATTATCCTTATCATGAACCTTCCATTACTTGTTGAGTGTTAGAGCCCAATCATTGAATTCATGTAAGAAGGTGGGTGTGAGAGTCACATCCCATAGTTATTGAGAGCATGGGGGTAGAGTAAAAAAAGCTTTGGGAAGAGTGCAAGCCAAGCAAGAAAGAGCAAGAGGGTAAATTCATATGGGTAGGAGACCATAATTATTTATTCACGTTTTTGCATGGAGAGATTTTTTTACATGGAGTTTTCTTAACAACAAAGAAGTTATGGGTGTTGAATCTTGAAGGTAGTTGTTGTGTGCAAGTTTGGCAGTGGTTTGAAGCTGGAAATTCATGGAAAAGAGGTTGTTTTCCTAGGACTAACATGTTTTTTGAAATTCACCAAGAGAAGCACGTGTTTTGTTGTTAGGAGAATTCTTGAGCTCCCAAAAAGCATAATTCATATCCAACATGTGATAGAAGCCCTAGAAGGGAGTGGGAAGGCCCAGGGAACTATGAGTAGTGAAGGGGGATTCCATCCCTTGGGTTGTGTAGGTTGAGGGGAAGAGATATGGTGGACTAGAATTAGCTGTGAGATTGACTGTGGAGAGGGGGACAATAGCCAACCTCAGGGACCACTACCTCTTGTGGATTAATAGTCCAAGCGGGTCGCATATTTTCATAAGATCAGTTTTCTTATCTGTTGTGTTTATTGTGTTAAATGTTGATATATTTGTTGTGCATGTTACTTTGAGTTAACTTGGTTAATGTTGATTTCTTGAACAAAAATATGCATTCAAATCTCTATTTTATGGTTAAATGATGTTGTAATGATTTAGTTGCTACTATGCACAATAATAGTAGTTGAATTTACATTATTATTTAGTATGGATAGCTACATGAGTTAAAATGTCATGTTGTGTGTTATTTCCACACTTTGATTTAGTATCTGAAATTTTTATTGGGTTGATTTAGCAGTTATGTGACCCAACTGGGGGCTAGGTACGTTACATAGTGGTATCAGATCTTATGGTTCAACATTGGACCCATATGGGCCAAGAACTAATGAGAATTGGGGAAAATTTGTTGTTACAAACTTTGGTCTGAGCAAATTTGGGGGAAAACGATGCAGAACCATATAAAAAAATCCCCAAATTCATGGGAAAATTTGAGATTAGGGAGTTTGATGAATCAATGACAAAGATCACGTCTGATCTTGAGATCAATGACCTAGATTTGTTGTGATAAATTTACAAATTTATAGGTATTTCCAGGGTTTCTAAGGTCTGGCAGATTGACGACCATGATTCATTTTCAACCATTTGGGAAAATGATCAAATCGATAACTGAGATTCATTTTCAACGGTTTTGAAAATGGACCAAATCAATAGTTTGGATTCATTTTCAGTCATTGGGAGGTTGGGGATGATCAACGTCTATGATTAATTTTGGAGGTTTGGGACATGGATCGAATTGACAATCGAGGTTTGTAGAGCTAGGCGATGTTTGATGGATTGAATGTTGGGTATGTGTTCTATTCTTTTGCCTCGAGAAATGTGTCATGTTTTGCCTCATTTTCTGTGTTGCCTCGATTTTCGTGTCCATTGTTGGGAAGTTTTTCGGCACATGGTTTTTGCAGATGGTTTTCTATATCTAGTTAAGGAATTAGGGTTGTTGACTAATCCAGGTCATTGGGTTATGGTTTTGGATGCCACTGGATCCTATATTTATGTTGTATTGTAAACAATGTATCACTATGAATGAATATAGAATACGTTGGTTTTCTTGGTTTAGGTTTCCAGGGGAAAACTCTCTGTGTAATGTTTGTATTTTCCATTTTATCTTTTTTGTTCTTTTATTGAAATTTTTTTTGCAGTAAATATTGTATAAGGTTAAAATCTACATTTGGTATCAGAGCTTTGTTGGCCTCAGGGGGACGCCTTTGTGGTCAAGGGTTTGGCTTGGGACTGTGATAAGCCTTGTTACAGTGGGAGATATGTGGTATTGATTTTTCAAGTGAAAAGAAATGGCAAGCAAGTCAAAAATGGAGATCGAGAAGTTTAATGGGCAAAGTTTTGAGTTGTGGAAGCTCAAGATGGAAGATTTGTTGGTGGAGAAATATTAGTTGATGGTGGTAGATCTAGGTATTGCACCTACAAAAACTCCAACATATACTGGAAAAAGTTGGATCGGAAGGATAAGAACACAATCCGACTGTCTCTCAGATTCGATATTAATGAATGTGTCAGAGGAATCTACAACCAAGGATTTATGAGATAAGTTGGGGAAGTTGTATCTATTTAAGTCCCTAGTAAATAAACTATTCCTGAGAAATAAGTTGTATAACCCGAGGATGAGAGATGGAGACTCGGTGGCAGAGCATTTGAACGCCTTCAATACTGTGGTAAGTCAATTAGTATCTGTTGAGATTAAAATTTTAGATGAAGATAAGTGTATCAGTTTACTGTGTTCTTTACCAGACTCGTGGGATAGTCTGGCTATGGCCATAGGTAGTAATACAACTGCCTTGAAGTTTGATGAAGTGGTCTCATCCTTGTTGTCAGAGGATATTAGACAGAAAAATATGGAAGGATAGAGCACAAACACATTATTTGCAAGA